>JAOWBH010179553.1:0-10128 GCA_028566215.1 Silene coronaria
CCTTCTGCGATCGTGGCAACCCCACAATGAAGTCCATCAAAATCGACTCCCATTTCCACATCGGCACATATAAAGGACTGAATCTTCCCTTGTAGTCGCCGCTGCTACCCTTTAACTCTCTGACAAGTCAAACATCGCCCCACAAACTCAGCTACCTTTTTTTTTCATCCACGACCACCAAAAAGTCTTCTTTAGGTCCTTATACAACTTTTCCCCACCCGGATGGATGGAATACGGAGTACAAAGAGCCTCAGTCAAATTAATCTTCTTTATCTCATTGTCGTCTGGAACACACCACTTGTTGTCGAATTGAACACTCCCATCAGCATGAATAGAGAACCTCGTAGTAGTACCTTTCTCCATCATCTCTTTCCAGGGTCTAATTTTAGGCTCATCCAATTGTTTAGCACGAATCGTATCATAAAGATCATGTTCCACGGTCAAGTAGAAAGAGCATACATTCCTTATGCATCGCGATGTCTTTCATGAAATTGAGGAAAGAGGTGAGAAATATCGTAGTCACCCATCAGCTCCATCCACCTTCTCTGCTGCATATTCAAATCCCGGTGAATGAACACATACTTTAAACTCTTATGATCTGAAAACACCTTAAATGTCGCTCCATACAAGTAGTGCCTCCAAATCTTCAAAGCAAATACCATCGCACCCAACTCCAAATCGTGGGTAGGGTAATTCACCTCGTGAGATTTCAGTTGTCTCGACGCATAAGCAATGACTCTCCCATTCTGCATAAGCACGCAACCTAATCCACACTTTGAAGCATCGGTATACACCTCAAAATTCTCGCTTCCCTCCGGCAAAGCTAAGATAGGAGCCGAGGTCAAACGCTCTTTTAAGGTTTGGAACGCTTGCTCACAACTCTCATCCCAGTGAAACTTAATATATTTCCTCATCAAAGTTGTCATCGGTCTCGTAATCTTAGATAAGTTTTTCACAAATTGACGGTAATAGCCCGCTAGACCCAAGAAACTCCGAACTTCAGCTACATTATTCGTTGCTACCTAATTTGACACGGCTTCAATCTTACTAGGTTCTAAAGCAACACCCTCCTTAGAAATCACATGGCCCAGAAAGGCCATATTCTCTAACCAAAACTCATATTTCGACAACTTAGCATAAAGCTGATTGTCCCGCAGAGTTTGCAAAACAATCCTCAAATGCTCGGCATGCTCCTCCCTACTCCTCGAATAGACCATGATATCATCGATGAAAACCACCACGAACTGATCTAAGTACTGGCTGAAAACTCAGTTCATCAGGTTAATGAATACAGCTGGTGCATTAGTCAAACCAAACGGCATCACTACGAACTCATAATGACTGTATCTTGATCGAAATGCTGTCTTAGGAATGTCACTATCTCGAATCCACAACTGATGGTACCCCGATCTCAAACCAATCTTTGAAAACACTCAAGCTCCCGTCAATTGATCAAAAAGGTCGTCGATCCTAGGCAACGGATACTTATTCTTCATGGTAACATGGTTTAACTCCCTATAATCGATGCATTGCCTCAAACTCCCATCCTTCTTCTTAACAAACAGCACTGGCGCACCCCACGATGACACACTAGGTCGAATATATCCCTTGTCGAGTAGCTCACTCAACTGCTTCTTCAATTCTTCCAACTCTTTCTGTCCCATTCAGTACGGGGCCTTAGAGATAGGTCCCGTTCCCTGTTTCAACTCCACACTGAAATCAATATCCTCCTTCGGTGGCAACCCTGGAATCTCCTCTGCAAAAACATCAAGGAACTCGTTCACTAATGGAATTCTAGATGCAGAAGGCTCTTCCACGCGAGTATCCCAGACGTGGCACAAAATCAGTGGACATCCCTTCCTTAGATAGGACTTCAACGTCATAGCTGCTATAATCTTTACCGTTGGTCGCACGACAAACCCTCGGTAGCATACTCTAATACCCTTAGGTCCTCTCAATGACACCTTTTTTTAATGGCAATCAATACACGCCTTGTACCTACCTAACCAATCCATCCCAACAATCACCTCAAACCCCTCCAAAGGAAACTCAAATAGGTCGATAGGAAAATCTACCCCTCCTATAATCATGGACACAGACTTAAACAACTTGGTACAATTAACTGCCTCTCCCGACGGTATAAACACCTCATCTTTGACCGACTCAAATGTCCCCAATCCTAATTTCGACGCATGACTCTTAGACACAAAAGAATGAGATGCCCATAAATCCAAAAGAAAAAAATTAGGTTGATTATTAATCAGAAATGTACGCGCTTCGTCATGTGCCGTCTGCTTATCCATCATGAATAACTTTTCGCTGCTCTTCTGGCCTCCCTGAACCGTGCTAGCCGATGCAGTCGACTTTGCGACCGAACTCTGTGTGCCATTATTGTTGTTCTGGAGTTGGTACAATCCCGCTCTGCCATTTGCGTTATTTGATTGCTCCACGAACCCGACACCTGATTGCTAGCCCTACTCTGAGAATGAAATGATTTTCTAGGCTGTGTTCGCTGGTATCCTCCCATGTTGCCACTAGTGCATTCATGCCTCTTATGGCCTGTACTACCACAGTTATAGCAAGTGAGACCCGAACTGTTGCTATAACTGCATGTCCCTTTGCCACTTTACTGTGACCCTCCGCCATAGCTCGAACCCCCAGAATAAGATCTACTACGGTGGTAGTTACTCCTCTTGGAGTTGGAGTATCCACTCCCATCGCTATCAGCCTTACGCTTTTTGTTACCCCGCTTTTCAGCTTCCAAGAACATCTTGCCATACCGCTCTGCATTTCCAGCCCGCTCATAAACTTCGTCCACATCACTATTAACCCCAGTAGGTAACCTTTGAAGGATCTTCAGCATCAGCCCTTTCTCAAACCAGAGTGCTAATATCTTTTGACTCAACTGCCTCCTCCACATAAGACGATAATTCATTAAATCTCACGTAGTAGGCGGCCACCATCCTCTCATCAGTCATGACAAAGGAGTCGAACTCAGCCCTCAACTGGGCTTCAATGTGCTCAGGAAAAAAATTATTTCGGAGCTCTCTATGAAAATCAGTCCACGAAATCGCATCATATCCCTCTTCCTGGTAGAAATTGCGCATAGCCTGATGCTCTCGGTGCCACCACAACCCGGCTTGATCGGTAAGATAGAAAACGACATGATCGGTCTTTTCGTTGTCGGGGCATTTGAGAACGTCAAAGATGTTCTCCATCTCTCGGATCCAATTTCCCAACTTATGGGGTGGTTTGGTCCCTCCGTACTTAGTCGGACGGTGACGTGTGAAAGCATTACTAAGGGTGCTAGAGTCAACGTTGTCTTCTAAGCCTTAGCAATGTTCTTGAGTGCTTCATTCACTGTGTCATACTGTTCTAGCAGTCTCGCTACCTCCTCGGTGGTCATCTCACTAGCCTTAACTTCGTACACAGACTGCTTCTTTGGCGGCATCTTCGAACATCAATGGCAAAACAAACGTAAGCACATAGCCTATGGCTCCAAACAGTATTCGCCTGACAGCAGAAACACTCGGTCGAGTGTCAGGGAAAACACTCGACCGAGTCACATCCACTTAATCGAGTACACTTTGTACTCAGTCGAGTGACGGACTTCAGAATGCAACAGAAACTATCCCACCAACACACTCGGTCGAGTCACTCAAGTACTCGGCCAAGTTCAATCCACTCGATCGAGTCCCTACACTACTTGATCGAGTATCCCAACTCCAGAATATAAATAAATTTAACAGACTTCAACACTCGGTCGAGTCAATTTGCGCTCGGTCGAGTGCACACCACTCGATCGAGTACTGACTTTACTCGGCCGACTGTTGTGACTCCAGAACCTTGCAGAAACTATTCAAAGTAAGCACTCGGTCGAGCGCCAGGGGGCACTCGGTCGAGTTCACTGCACTCGATCGAGTCCTCTGCAACACTCGGTCGATTCAAGTAACATATACTTCGAACCCTCCAAGTTTACATAAGCTATAAGCATATAAATGTATAATAATCCGATTGGCAAGCTATAACGTATAATATCATACTATTATCACATTACCACACTCCCATCAATTTCACCATATATCATCGTATGATCAACATCACTTGCACCAACTAATTACACATCCGTCAACATCATGCACATGAGAACTCACTATACATCAATAAGCAGTAACAAGCAAACATCGCATCCCTCCTACTTCTGCACAGGTGACCAGATAGAGACTGGATAGGCAATTGTGTAATTATTGGGACGTCTCCCTGATATTTAGGTAACACCTAACAATCTCTACCCGGGTTCATTTTATTAGACACCCTACGTTCATTGGGTTTATTAGTTTTTGGTTCCAAAATCGTCGCTTTGATACCACTTTGTAACACCCCTACTTACTAAGGAACCTTTAGCAAGGCCTTCCCCAATAACTAAGGGTGTCACAGCCTCGGTTACCCGAGGTAGTACATATCATAGAGACCATAAAGAAACAACATTTATTAAAAGCAACGTTTTAAGGTTACAACTCCAAAATCCAAAAGAAAGTTTACAATAACCCAAACTATGGTGAAAGCTAAAATGTTCATCAAAAGAGTAAACTCAGCGGAAGCTATCAATAACTCAGCTAGTGATTCTTATCCTCGTCCCCAAACGCAGTAACACAATAATCACCTGCTAAGACACTGCTCACTATTCGCCACAACATCAAATGGATCACAGCAGGACAAGAGAAATAACAATGCCATGGTCAGTAATGCATAATAGAAACCAGCCAACAACAAGACAATAGCAACATCATCAACATCACCACTCGCCAACACCGCCATCATCACAATGGATTATTTATCGCAATAGGTAATCCGTTCCGCAAGTGGGGGACCTCAGCCAATCCCCACTCGTCGCGCAAGCGAACCCAGTTCATTAATGTGCACATCCCCCTCATGACGGGAGTCACGAGAGGAGAATCATGGGGGTGCGAACGTCTCCCAACGGCCCCACAAACATCAACACCACACCAACACTATCACACCACCACCATCCTCACAACTCCACAGCATAACCAAATCACATCACAATATCACAACAATATTAAACAACAAGGCAAATACTGAGTACGAAAACTTATCATAAAGCAACAGTAGTCCAAATCACAAGCATGCACTAAAATTGGCCCTCTACGAAGTCGTCACTGCAAGTCGGAGTGTGCACAAGAAGGGATCGATGGTCGAATGAACCAAAGTAATGCTCAAGAATGATTAGAGTGATTAGGGGAAGTGATTAGGGTAAAAATGGTGTATTAAGCGTATAAAATGACGGAATATCAATATTTATATCACCCCCAAATTACCCTAATTTAACCGTTAGGTTTTCGTAAAATTAGATGACACTCGGTCGAGTACCTGAAGCACTCGACCGAATGCAGCCTACTCGGTCTAGTACCTCACGTACTTGGCTGAGCGTGCATACTCTAGAAAGATCAGAATGTCTGACTCAACCTACACTCGGTCGAGTTCCACGTACTCGGCCGAGTGCCACCATACTCGACCGAATGAACCCCACTCGATCGAGTTCTTCTACTCAGAAATACGGAGTATTACAGTCTCTCCCCCTTAGGAACGAACTTCTTCCTCGAAGTTCATACTCAACTCAATATAAGTAACATAATACCAATAATTCCCACTACACTACCCAAAATTTAATGCTAATAACAACAATAAGTGCCTACAAATGGTTACGAATGCAATAATAAGTCACTTAAACGGAATGCGGTCATCTCCTACCCCCTTAAAGAAATATGGTTACGTCCTCGTAACCAAACATAACTGGTCGAAAAGGTGTATATATCGCTCTCTCATCAACTCCACCTTCTCCCACGTAGCCTCCTCGACGTTGTAATTAGTCCACAATACTTTGACCAACGTGGTTTCACCGGTTCTAGTCTTGCGCACTTTATTGTCCAAGATCTCTTTAGGCACTTCAACGTAAGTAAGTGCCTCATCTAACTCAACGCCTCAGCCTCAAGTACATGTGTTGGGTCGCTGACATACTTCCTCAGCTAGGACACATGAAACACATTATGAACCCGATCAAGTGCCCGCGGAAGTGCTAATTGGTAAGCCACTTCCCCGACTCTATTCAAAATATCATAAAGGCCGAAGAACTTCTGGCTTAATTTCCCTCTCTTACCAAACCGTATTACACCTTTTATAGGTGACACTTTCAACAGTACCTTGTCACCAACCTGAAATTCTTCATCTCGTCGATGCAAGTCCACATAACTCTTCTGACGGTCCTGAGCTGCTTTCATTTTCTGGCGAATTAAGTGTACCTGCTCAATCATATCTTGGACCATCTGTGGTCCAAACACCACAGCTTCCGAACTATCATCCCAACAAACCGGGCTTCTACATTTGCGCCCAATTAATGCCTCAAATGATGTCATACCAATACTCGTGTGATAGCTATTGTCATAGGAGAACTCAATTAGATCAAGACGATCTTCCCAAGAACCCCTAAACAATCACACAAACTCTCAACATATCCTCCAAGGTCTTGATAGTCAGCTCCGTCTGACCATCAGTAGCGGGATGGAAAGTTGTACTCATCTTCAATGTAGTTCCCATTAACTCTTCTAACTCGTGCCAAAATTGTGAAATAAACCATGCATCCCGGTCCGAAACAATGTCTTACGGTGTATCATGGAGTTTCACGGCATTCTTCCTGTAAGAAAGTGCTAACTCGATTTTACTCCAAGTATCCTTCATCGGAATGAAGTGAGCTGGCTTAGTTAACCTTTCGACGATCACCCCAATTATATTGTTGCCCCTCTGCGATCGCGGCAACCCCACAATAAAATCCATCGAAATCGGCTCCCATTTTCACATTGGCACATCCAATGACTGAACCTTCCCTTGTGGTCGCAGCTGCTCCCCTTTGACCCTCTGACAAGTCAAACATCGCGCCACGAACTCAGCTACCTCCTTTTTCATCCCGAGCCACCAAAAGGTCTTCTTCAGGTCCTTATATAACTTGTCCCCACCTATATGGATGGAATACGAAGTATAATGAGCTTCAGTCAAAATAATCTTCCTTAACTCACTGTCGTCGGGAACACACCACCTGTTGTCAATCCGGACACTTCCATCAGCATGAATAGAGAACCTTGAAGTAGTACCCTTCTCCAATATCTCCTTCCAAGCTCAAATCTTAGGATCATCCAATTTCTTGGTGCAAATCGTGTCATAATGGTATCCTCTTTCCGGATCATGTAAATACCCATGTTTCCCACTTCTTTTTTCAACTTCATCATAGACATCGTCGTGCATAAGGAATGTATACTCTTTCTGCTCAACGCATCGACCACCATGTTCGCCTTACCCTCGTGATAGATGATCTCCATGTCTTAGTCACCCATCAACTTCATCCACCTTCTCTGGCACATATTCAAATCACGCTGAATAAACACGTATTTCAAGCTCTTATGATCTGAAAATACCTTAATTGTCGCTCCGTACAAGTAGTGCCTCCAAATCTTCAAAGCAAATACCACCGCACCCAGCTCTAGATCGTGAGTAGGATAACTTACCTCATGTGACTTCAACTGTCTCGATGCATAAGCTATAACTTCTCTATTCTACATAAGCACACAATCCAATCCACACTTCGAGCATCAGTGTAAACTTTAAAATTCTCACTTCCCTTCGGCAAAGCTAAGATAGGAGCCGAGGTCAAACGCTCCTTTAGGGTTTAGAACGCTTGGTCACAACTCTCATCCCAGCGAAACTTAGTAACTTTTCTCATCAAAGCTGTCATCGGTCTCGCGATCTAAGAGAAGTCATTCACGAATCGACGGTAATAACCTGCTAGTCCCAAGAAACTCCAAACTTCAGCCACATTCTTTGGTGCAACCCAATTCGACACGACTTCAATCTTACTAGGATCTACCGCCATGCCCTAGAAAGGCCAACTTCTCGAGCCAAAACTCACATTTCAACAACTTGGCATAGAGATGGTTGTCTCGCAAGGTCTACAAAACCATTCTTAGATGCTCGGCGTGCTCTTTCCTATTTCTCGAATAAACCAGAATATCATCAATGAATACCTCCATGAATCGTTCTAAATACTGACTGAAGATTCAGTTCATCAGATCCATGAACACATCTGGTGCATTAGTTAACCCAAATGGCATCACCACGAACTCAAAGTGCCCATATCTTGATCGAAAATCAGTCTTAGGAATATCACCATCTCGAATCCGCAAATGATGGTACCCCGATCTCAAATCAATCTTTGAAAACACTCTGATCCCCGTCAACTGATCAAAGAGGTCATCAATTCTAGGCAACGGATACTTATTCTCCACAGTTATATGGTTCAACTCCATATAATCAATGCATAACCTCAAGCTCCCATCCTTCTTCTTAACAAATAGTACTGGCGTGCCCCATGCTGACACCCTAGGATAAATGTATCCCTTGTCAAGTAGCTCACTCAATTGCTTCTTCAACTTCTCCAACTCTTTCGGTCCATCCGGTACGGGGCCTTAGAGATAGGTCACGTTCCCGGTTTTAACTCCACACTGAAATCAATATCCCTCTTCGGTGGCAGCCCTGGAATCTCTTCCGGAAAAACATCAAGAAACTCGTCCACTACCGGAATACTAGATGCAGAAGGCTCCTCTCCACGAGTATCCCGAACGTGGCACAAAATCATCGGATAACCCTTTCTTAGATAAGACTTCAAGGTCACAACTGATATAATCTTTACCATTGGTCGCACCACAAACCCTCAGTAAGACACTCTATTACCCTTAGGTCCTCTCAAAGACACATTTTTCTGATGGCAATCTATATTTGCCTTGCACTTACCCAACCAATCTATCCCAGCAATCACTTTGAACCCCCCTAAAGGAAATTCAAAAAGGTCAATAGGAAAGTCTACCCCTCCCACAATCATGGATACCGACCACTTAAACAACTTGGTACAATCGACTACCTCTCCCGACGGTATAAACATCTCATCTCTAACAGACTCATATGTTCCCAACCCCAATTTTGATGCATGACTCTTAGATATAAAAGAATGAGATGCCCCGAATCAAAAAGTACAAAAGTAGGTTGGTTATTAATAAGAAATGTATCGGTGACAACTTGCGCATCGTCTTGTGCCGTCTTCTTATCCATCTTGAACAACTTCGCGCTGCTCTTCTAGCCTCCCTGAACTGTGCTCGCCGATGCAGTCGAATTTGCAGCCGAACTCTGAGTGCCATTGTTGTTGTTCTGGCGCTGGTACGATCCCTCTACGCCATTAGCGTTATTCTGATTGCTCCACGAACCGGACACCTGATTGCTAGCCCTACTCTGAGAACGAAACGAGTTGTTAGGCTGTGCTCGCCGGTATCCTCCCATATTGTCGCTAGTTCACTCATGCCTCTTATGACCCGTACCGCCACAGTTATAGCAAGTGAGACCCGAACCATTGATGTAACTGCGTGTCCCCTTGCCACTGTATTGCGACCCTCCGCCATAGCTCGAACTCTCATAATAAGATCTACTACGGTGGTAGTTACTCCTCTTGGAATTGAAATAGCCACCCTCATGACTATCGGCCTTACGCTTTTCATTACCCCGCTTTTCAACTTTGAAGAACATCTTACCTAAGCACTCGCATTACCATCCCACTCATAAACTTCCTCCACATCATTGTTAATCTCATCAGGTAAACTTTGAAGAATCTTCGGCATTAGCCCTTTCTCAAATCGGAGTGCCAACATCTTCTAACTCATTTGTAGCTCCTACTCCACATAAGATGACAAATCATTAAATTTTGCGTAATAATCGGCCACCGTCATCTCATCAGTCTTGACAAAGAAGCCGAACTCCGCCCTCAGCTGCGCCTGAACGTGTTCAGGAACAAACTTGTTTCGCAACTCCCTACGAAAATCAGTCTACGTAATCGCATCATATCCTTCTTCTTGATAGAAATTGCGCATAGCCTGTCGCTCCCGGTGCCACCACAAACCCTGCTTGATTAGTGTGATAGAAAACAGCCTGATCAGATTTTTCGTTGTCGGGGCATTTGAGAACGTCAAAGATGTTCTCCATCTCTCGGATCCAATTTCCCAACTTATGGGGTGG
>JAOWBH010179564.1:4439-18787 GCA_028566215.1 Silene coronaria
CATATATGCATACTTTATTTGAAAATTTAGATTATTCTTATCGTTTTATGTTTGTTTGATTTATTTTAAATACATTTACCCATTTCCTAATTCAATAGCATCAAATATAAGTCGCGTTTTTTAACCCCACTTGAGGACAAGATAAAGTAGCATTTTTTTAAGGCGGCGCGGGTAAGAAGACAAAGAAACTATTAAGTATGAATCTTTCAAAAGTTATCACTATTTTTATGTTATTTTATTATAACATTATCGGAAGTAACAACCTGTGCAATTTGCACGAGTTAAGACTAGTTTGAATTATAAAGCATACCAATTTCTCACATACTTTTAAATTCTTTCAAACTCATCTTAAATTCTTTAATTAATACACTCGAGAAAAAGTATCAGCAAGGTGTGTATATGTGATTAAAGTGGGCATAGTCTCCTTAAAAAAGTTACTCCGTATTTCTATTTTGTAAGATTTTCAATCTTTAAACGTTTAATAACATGTATAGTTAGTTTTGTAAGATGATACTTATTTAATTTAATTCTAATTTTAACTATCTCAAATTTGCAGATTACTCATTATAAACCGGGCTATTGAAAAGTGGAGATTACATGTTCGGATTTTTACTCCTTTAGTTGGCTTACAAAGCATCATCATTCATCATGGACGAGATTCTCTATTTTACATGTATATATTTGAGAAAAAATATAGATTTTGACAAAAAGTTGAATTAGTAATATTCATTTAACTTTTTAAAAAACCAATCAAATATGTAGGAAGGATTGATTATTTGATTCTTCTATTTGTAATTAAGAACAAACTAACTAATTTAATTTTTTGCAGGAGACACTAATGTAACGGCGATATTGGAGTGCTTTTTTTTATCAACCTAATGGCGCAGTTTCTCTTTATATCCTAGCCTGATTTATGATGTCATAAAAAGGTAAAACTAATAAGCATTTCACTAAGTCATGTATCCAATCAAAAGTCATCATGAATTGCATGCCTTGTGTAACATGCATATATAATCAAAGAAAATCTAATAATTTAAGTTGTACAAAAGAATGTAAATGCAAACGCTTTAGTTTTCTCACATCTTTATAACTATTAATAATTAATTTAATATACTAATATAACGTCTAATTCCTTCGCTAATTTTTTTTTTGGACTTTCCCCTTCTCATTTGAACTTACCTATCCATATTGCAATATTTTTGTCTACAATTATCATCTTTTGCATTACAACAATCTTTCGACTCCCAACTTTAAACACCTTCGAGATTTTATTGTAAATGTTTCATATTTAAACTTCTACACTCAATTCAAGATTATTTTGGTTCACACAAAATCCTAACTTTTAACTTTATTCCAAAATAAATTTGATAGTAAGATTAAAGAATTTAATTAAGCAGAGCCTAGGTAAGCAAATGCCCCAATTATGGAGAAATTAGAATTTTGTATCATAAGAACTTCAATTCATGGGACATGGGTAAACAAACAAGATGAATTACAATTCATGTGTTTTAGAAGGGTTAACCAAACAACTCATAAGTCTAAAGTTTCAATTCATTCAATCAATAAATTAAAGAGTAATTAAAGTAGTGCTTAAATGTTAGTTGGTTAAGAAATCCATTCATATTTCATAATCTTTAAATCAATATTAGTTGTCATATCATTATATCAAAAATAAGCTTACTTAATGCCATTTCATTTTTATAAATAATCTAAAAAGGCTAACTTGAACAAGTGACATGAGAATTTCTTATAAAATTAAATCATATGTGGCATCCTCTAATCTATAAATAATCTAAAAAGGCTAACTTAAACAAGTGACATGGGAATTTCTTATAAACTGAAATCATATGTGGCATCCTCTAACCACCTAATAAAAGATAAATTCAAACCAAGTTAATTGAGTAAAATCAATAGGATTTTTCCAATCACTACATGCCTCTTTATTTCATTCATTATTCAACATAAATAATGTCTCTTTAGCTACCTTTCTTTAGTTTTCCTCTTCAAATTAAAAAGAACTTTTCATACGGTTTATAAATAAAAATGTAGTGGTTCTATAAAGTCAAAAACTTGGATGTGAAAAACTTCAAAATGTATTTCATATCAATCATCTTCGACATTACCAATCGAGATAATTTTAAGATTATTGATTGCTAATATTTTTTTGTTTTTGTTTATACTCTTGTGTATATATTTTCTCATATATATTTTTTATGATTCATTATTGATATTGATATGTGAAAATGCTTTAATGACTAATATCAATCAAAGATTTACATATATTTTTAATCAACAAATAATTTATCATTGCCCAATATGCTATAAAGATATCTTAATCTTTTTTCTGTTTCACAAGTATTGTCTCACTTCTAAAAAATTTAATAGATTTTCATTATTTTTTTGTAGGATTTGGGCGAAGTAATGGACTTGACGTGATTATATGTATATATATGAATGTATATTTAATTTCATAGTATGAACAAAAATAGTTTCCAGCTTTGTTTTTATGTTCTTAATATAAATTCAATTTTTGATTAAGTTTTCAACAAACAAGACAATCAACACTATTGACTCGTAATAACTCCAAGTCAAGAGGAATGGAGAAAAAGGAATACCGAAAAAAAAATACTCTTCATAAGGTTTATTGTTTTTTATGTGGAACCATAAGACCATGATTTACATTATAAAAATAAATTAATAATTTAATCTCATCATTTAAATCATTCAATTTGTCCACCTAACTCCTTATTAACCATATAAACAGCGACTAAAAGGTCTTATATGTTATAAATGAAAGTTCTAATAATTTTGATTGTAAAACTACTAATGTTTTTTTGTGTGTGGAAACCATAAGAATATAAGATCATGTATTAAATTGTAAAAATAAATTAAAAGTTTAATCTCATCATTTAATTCCTCAGGGGCCATAAAGATAGCAACTAGAAGTAAATGAAATCTAATTAATAAATTGGATTATAAAGGTTCCCAATTTCTCATATTGTTACTTTAAATCTTTGTAAAACCAATCTTAAATACTATCATTAGCACACTTAAGAAAAACTATAAACAAGATGTGCGCATAAGATTCAAGTTTGCATAGTCTCTTTAAAAAGGTACTCCGAATTTATATCTTTTAATATTTTAAAACATTAAACGTTTAGTAAGATGTTTAGTTAGTTTTGTAAGATAATGCTTATTTATTCTTGATTTTAATTTAAACTATCTCAAATTTGTAGATTATTCATTGCGAGTAAGACTATTGAAAAGTGGAGATTA
The DNA here is from genome assembly GCA_028566215.1 of Silene coronaria. Classification (NCBI taxonomy): domain Eukaryota; kingdom Viridiplantae; phylum Streptophyta; class Magnoliopsida; order Caryophyllales; family Caryophyllaceae; genus Silene; species Silene coronaria. The sequence continues at coordinate 7,716 of JAOWBH010179564.1, forward strand.
CATGGTTGGATCTAAATGTGAAAAACGAAAACATGTTTTCACTCCTTTAGTTGGCTTGCAAACCATCATCATTCATCGTCGGTGAGATTCTCCATTTTACATGTACATTTTTGAGAAGAATACTAGATTTTGAGGAAAAGTTGAATTAATAGTATCCATTTAACTTTCTAAAAAAAAAATTATCAAATACATGGCATTTTTACAAATAATTTGTATTTAGTATTTGATTATAGATTATTTGATTAGTGATAATATAATATTTACGGAAAATTCTTGCTAGAAAAAAATTGTACATTGAATAAGATTATATAATATTGTGCATATCCGTATAAGAAAATGTTATTGTACTAATCTATTCAAGTTTTAATTAATAAAATTAAAAACTCACCACCTCCTTAATTTAATGAGCATAACTATGAAGTCATTCAACACTGTCATCATTGAGTCCACTGCCCAACACCTTTCTGCCTTTCTTTCTCTACGATCATTGAAATAAATAAGTAATAAAAAAAGTGGAATAATTCATCTCTCTTAATCGACAAGGCCATTATGACTTTGGATATCGAAGAGACAATGACCATGAAAATAATTTGGTTATTTACTAAATCCGTATCATATATCATTTAACGCTTAGTTGATTGATATTTTAGCTCACTAATTTAGTTGGCTTATTGTATTCGTACTTTCGTTAGTGCGTGTTTATTTAGAGTTTACTAGACGTAATTAGTAACATTAATACGACACCAAATATCATCACTCGATATTCATTAAGTCATTAGCCTGAATTGATGTACAATAATGTACTATAGATAAAAAAAATGTCTTAAAAACATAATTTTAAATGACGGCTGTGATTCATGTCACAAAACTAGTTTTTTCTTTAAATCTCCATGTTTAACGTAGTAAAGATTTTGATCGAACAATCCCCATCCCCAATCCCCAATACTACTAAGAGAATAAAACTTCTCTTAGTATTCCCTCCAAAAAACATCTAGCTAAATAAGGAAGTAAGTAAAACTTTCTTTCATTTATCTTTTCAATGAATATACTTTTATAATTAAACTATATTTTATAATTAAATTCATAATTATGATTTTTTTCATTAAAATAAAATAATTGTTATTAAAGTATAAATTATAAGTTGTTAAATTTTTTAGTAATGCGATAATTATTCCCGTAGATGATAATTTGACACATACTTACTATTAGCTTCGTTGAAAAAGAAAAAAGAAAAAAAAATCATTAAAAAAATTACAACTTAACTTTTCTCTTTGATTAGTTTTCCATTTCAAATTTTTTGTTTCATATCAAAAGGACAATGGGATGAAATATTAAATATTAGTGAGGTGAAAATTTAAAATGTTTAAATAATACACTAAAAAATATAAAAACTCTACATACCGCGCATTGCGCGGGTTCTATACTAGTATAATGTTTACAAGATCAAGTTTCCTCTAACTTATTTTTAAAAAATTAAAGAAACAAGCTTATAAGATTAAACACTTCTAGAAAAGAGAGTAAGATACTTAATGCAACGGTAAGTTCTAGCTGTATCACTTGAAATCTTAGAAAAAATTTGCACACACTTTGAAAGGTGTAAAACTCTAAAAAAAAAAATTTGCAAAAACATTTTTTTCTCAGGAAGATCTTAGACTCAAAAGAGGAGAAGTGTTCCTTTTATAGTGGAGACATTGAAGGAGGATCAAACTAGGGTTTTGAAAGTCAAGCCACTTGACATGAGACTTTGTAAGCATCCTAAAAGGTCTTGGTTTTCATAAACAAGGTGTGTCAAACAACCAACAGAAGACAACTCTTAGAAGATCAATTTGGAAAGAAACAAGTCTTACTTTCCATAAAAAAAATGAAAATATTTTGAATTTTTTGGTTAAGTAGGGTTATTTAGCAAATTAATTAGACTTTTAGGGTCGGTTTTAAACTATGTGGGGTCAATGGGTCCATGTCATCACTTTCATTTTTCTTTTTTCGTTTTTAGATAAAGTCGTTGAGGTCCCTGGAGGCTTGTATCCCTAGCATTTTGTAGTACCTAATGCAAGTTTTTTTTGTTGGCCATGAAAGCTGCTAGCTTTCCTAGCGTGTTTACAACTTTGCATGCTCATTTTCTAAGTCACATGGATGCTTACATCATGTTTGGAACATGCTATTTTTTGAAGCCGCTAGGGACCTTAACAGCTTCATTAGTTCGGTATTTTTCTAAAATTTACAGTAGTTATCCAAATTGGTAAAGATAAAAGCCGCTAGGGACCTTAGCGGCTTTACTTAAAAACTGGAAAAAAATGAAAGCGGTGATGTGGATCCATTGTTCCCAAATAGTTTGAAACCAACCCCAAAAGTCCAATTAATTTGCTAAACAACCCTATTTATCCAAAAAAAAAAAAATTAAGAAAGGCTATTGGCATATTCTTTTCTTGGATTTTACTCCTATTTATTTTCAAAATAAACAGGAAAGCATTTTTACGATTATTAAGAGTAATCTTTAAAAGTGATATTTAAAAAATGAAAACCTTAGTTTCTTCAATTGATTCAGATTTGAGTGACAGTCTTGCTCACTGTAACACAGATGAACTAACTATTACCAAGACTATTGCAAGTATCATTTATTTGTGAAATGATAAACTAAGAACGCATTTTGGTATATTGGCTTGTCATCATCGATCAAAGGAACCCAACAAATAATCAAAGCGGCTTGAAAATTATGAAGATGAGAGGTAATGAAGAGGATTCAAATTGAACTAACACGCTCTTAAAAAGGGACTACAATCAATATTCACATCAAATACTGTCTAAAAAATAAATTACTTAATAACAATTCCTCAATATAAATGTAAATGAATGAGACATTTTTCTTTTTTGGTGGTTTTTAATCAACCGTCCGAGTTGATGGACCCCCAAAAAGGACATAATGACCAGGCCTACCAGATTGATCAAAAACTACATATGCATCATTATTTGCATAAGCTTCAGTGTTCTCAGCAGTTACAATTGTATACTTATCATCCACCACAACAAAGTCTCTGCAATATGAAGCACCTGCATTAACCCCGACCACCGGCATATAACCCGTTCCCATTTCCGGAGGCGGTATTGTTTCCGGTGTAGACACCTCCCCTCCACATGCTGCATAAGTTGCTGACTCTTGTAAACCCTTAAAGATCTCCTGTGGCCAAAACCCGAGCGTAATTGACTTCTTTACTCCTACATGGAGCCACCACATTCCTCTTTTTTGATCCTAATGTATTTACATTTTTTGTATCAGAAACTTATCCATGAAAAAAGACTATGACTTTCAAACCTGTATTACTTGATTGGGATGCTAAGTCGTGGCCTAGATTTAGTACCGTGTAGAAAAGTTTTTGTTTACATACCCGATGGATAAAGAACTTGTTTACGTAAACTGTGCCATCGCTTTGTGTTACTGGTTTCAATGCAAAGTCTATGGGGAGGTCATGTCTGACTAGAACAAATCCGCATTCAGAATTGAAACAGTGCTTATCGCCTGCCTGTAGATACAAAACAAATACGGAATATCAGTGAGGGTGACAGGGTGTGTTTGGATAGCAAAAGTGGAGGGAAAGGGAGGTTTCCAGAGACTTACAGATGCATATGCGAAGAACCTTGTCTTAGAATCGGGGTACTTCTGAGGGTTAACCTGGAAAATGAGCAAAACCAATAAATGAAGTGCTAGTTACTGGATTACAAATAAAAAGAGTTGAGTTCAGATTACTAACTGTCCATCCTGCAATGATGGAATCTGTACCACCCTTGAGTATAAGTTCCGCTGAACTGTATTGGGAAGGCAGAACTAGCGGGTTATAAACACTCATAATTGCACCAACTCCGTTGTAAACCTTCCACATATTGGTATTCGTTTGACTGATCGCAAACTACAAAACAAACAATTTACTGTAAACCTTCTGTAATGCAGTTATCAGAAAATTGTTGAGATCTTACTAATTCTTAAGAGGAAAACTTACAACAGTTCCAGAGACAGATATGACATCATTTGTCGTACTTGAAATCTTCGCTTTAGAAGATTGTCGTTGATGTACATTGGTTCCGGAAATGCCACTGCTCTTGCTCATTCTTCTAATGGGAACTGTCCCTTGAGGACAGCCTCCATCCTTTAATAGAGGTATATCAGTTGCGGTTGCATTCATCTCCAAAGCGACATCGTTGATACTAACCGTTTGAGGCTGAAATGTAGGCCTCATCTGCACAAAGCACCAAATTTTATATACATCTAGCCATCCAGGCGGCAAGTATTGGTCTAATCCGTATATACGACATGAACTCAGGATTTTATGACCCATTTAATTATGTAATATGAATTCTGTGATTTATAAAAACAAACTCATAGATGTGTCGATTTGTCGAGAACAACCGTGTATCATTTCTAATCTGAAACGTCAAAAAGTGCTACTTATTCAAATGAGCAGTCCTCGTCGAAAACTCAAATAAACCAATTACTTACAAACGAACAGTGTTGTGGTCGTATGAAATTCGATTGTGTGATAAAAATCAGATACAGAAAGTTAGAACAGGTAAAAAATACCTGAGGGTGGTAAGAGTGGTTTTTCAAGAGAGGATGATCGAATGCAGGTTGCTTGTAGAAATCTATACAATCGTATATATCTCCATCCTCGTTCTGTAGATGATCATTCAAATTAATGTCGGGTAAATAAAATGAACAACCAACAACAACTGCAATTTTTTACCTTCACAGTTTTACCAGCATTTTCTGACCCATGTATCCTTGACAGTCCCTTAGCAGCAAAAATTGAGACAAGGAAACATATTGAGAGAACACGGTTTATCGTTTCTAGTATCATCTTCTGAACTGCATGTTAAGAAACAAGTCACTGGAGTTAGTCGCAGCATGACATAAAAAACATTTTCGTCTAAAACAACAAACCGGTACCAAACAGCATGTCGGAAAAAACCAAGTTAAAAACATTACTACTACTAACATTAGCCTGCTGCAGAGGCAAGGATCGAGAAATTACCACTAAAAAAAGGTATATGATCTATAGCATGAAATTGACACACTCAGACTGAAAGGATGTTGGTTTTTATATCCAAAGGCGATAAATTCAAGGGATTGGGGTTTCGGTATATTCTGAGGCATAAAGAGAGGATCTCTTGGTTTGACTGTTACCTCTACATACATTAGCTGTTTTATTTACTTCCTTAATTGCATATTGCATATATGACAGATTGCAGAATATCAAGCTAAACAAGTAAAAGATCGAATGGGGATAAGAGAGCAAATATTATGAGTAAATATTATACCTTTTTCGTCTTCTTACGATGACAAGAACATAATCGGTCACATTGGGAGCCATTCATTATCCACAACACTCGAAAACAATGAAAATTATCTTACTGTCTGTAAATACTGTTGTAGCCGTCAACACTTAACATGATCCTCGCCAGAAACTCCGTTGCCATCCCGTATTCAGGGACATGATTGCATTGTGCTTTGTTCTTCGCTCGCCTTTTCAACAATCATTTATTTGTTCCGCTATTTAAATTACTGTAATTTTTTCTTCATGCCCAAACTTCTTTTGCGTCGAATAGGTGCATTAGGGTTTAGAAATTAGAACAGAGAAATCCAATGTAACAGTACAATTCAAATCAAATCCCAAACTTTTATCATTAGCAGGAATAATTTACCCTTTATTGAAGAAGATTGAATCGCGTCGAAAACATATAATTTCGCTGTAAACATTCCTGGGTTTCAGAAATATTAGCAGTAAATTGAGCACATTTTAGCATCATGGTGATCAGAGTTTGAAGGAGAACCCAATGGCGGTCTTCCTTTATTAAGTCGGACCCTACCTCGGGCCATAGAAACAAGAAAAGCACAGCAAAAATGGCGGAATTATAATGCCATTGTATCTCAACAACACCCCAAAAAAAATTTAAAAAGTATACAAAATGTAACGAAATGAAATCATAGGCAAAGTGATTGAAAAAATTAAACCATTATCTTCGAGTTTGTGTGACAGTAAAGAGTCAATTAAATGACATGAATGTTTTTTTCGGCGTCATATACGTCTTTTAATTATATACTTATGAAACACGATTCTAAACTATACTACCGGTTATACTACGGAGTACATCTTTAACCAATGATCCCAGGGGTTGGACCTCCAAAAAGGGCATAATGACTTGGCCTACTACATTGATCAACAACAGCATATGCATCATTATTTGCATAAGCTTCAGTGCTCTCAGCCGTTACAATTGTATATTTATCGTCCACCACAACAAACTCTCTGCAATATGAACCTTGACCGGACCATTGCAGCGGCGTATAACCTGTTCCCATTTCTGGGGGCGGTAAACCTCCCGGAGTAAACACCTCTCCGCCACATGCTGCGTATGTTGCTGACTCTTGTAAACCCTTGAAGATATTCTGTGGCCAAAACCCGAGTGTAATTGGTGGATTTTTCATTCCTACTTGGAGCCACCATATTCCCCATGTCGGATCCTGATGTAACACAACGTACTTTTATCAGAAACTTACCGTTGAAAAAAGACTAGGACAATATGATGATTTAATACCATTACTCTGTAGAGAAGTTTTTTAAAAATTTTGTATGTACCCGATAGATAAAAAACTTGTTTACGTAAGTGTCGCCTCCTACATTTGAAACTGGTTTCAATACAAAGTCGAGGGGGATATCACTTCTGACTAGGACAAATCCGCATTCAGAATCGAAACAGTGCATGTCTCCTGCCTGTGCAAGAGAAACTGATAAGAGCGCAGCAAAGAAACAAACTGCTAATTACTGGATTACAACAATGCGTGTCCTGAAAATAGGTTTTGGCGACTTACTGATGCATACATGAAGAACCTTGTCTTAGAATCCCCGTACTTCTGAGGGTTAACCTGGAAAATGAGCAAAGCAAATAAATGAAGCGCTAATTACTGGATTACAAATAGAAATAAGGAAACTATAAAAAAACGCACGGCGAAAACGAGTACTAAAAGTTGAGTTCAGATCACTGACTGTCCATCCTGCAATAATGGAATCTGTACCACCCTTGAGTATAATTTCCGCTGAACTGTATTGGGACGGCAAAACTCGTGGGTTGTAAACACTCATAACTGCACCAACTCCGTTGTAAACCTTCCAAATATTGGAGCTTGTTTGACTGATCGCAAACTACATGACAAACAATTTAAGTAAACTTTCTGTAATCAAAAATCCACTTTGGTTCAAGGAACATGTCATACACGTTTTTACAAAATGCAGATCAGTTATCAGCTCGTTAATTCAGTTAGTAAATTTTAGGTAAAGTCATTGGGTGGTCATTCTCATTATGTCTACTCCAGATATGTATAAGGAGTAGAAACGAGAGAAAAACTTACCATAGTTCCAGATATGTCTCCATTTGTCGTATCCAAAATCTTCACTTTAGAAGATCGTTGTGGATGTACATGGGTTCCAGAAATACCACCGCTCTTGCTCATTCTTCTAATGGGAACTGTCCCTTGAGGACAGCCTCCATCCTTTAAAAGAGGAATATCAGTTGCGGTTGCATTTATCTTCCAAGAGACATCGTTGATTCTAACCGTTTCAGGCTGAAATGTAGGCCTCATCTGCACAAAGCACCAAATTTTATATACATCCAGGCGGCAAATATTGATCTAATCCGTACACACAATATGAACTCAGGATCTTGTGACCCATTTAAGTTTCATACGGCTATTCCCATCACCAAATTTATATACACCGCGTGTGACACATGTAGTTCATTTATTTCAATGGGTTTTGATCAGCATTGCGCTCACGGCTCACCTTATACTTTACAATCTACATAAATAGTACATATAATCTGCAATTTTAGGTTTAGAATTCCACTTTTAATTATGTAATATGAATTCCAAATTAGAATTAAATCGGCTCCATAAAACAGGTTCACTGGATAAAATGTTGACTGGCTTATATATTAATGTGTTACACAAGTGAGGGTTGAGTCGTGCTCAGGTCACACACTGTGACACTGTTTATACAACTGTGTTGTGTTCGGGTTTGAGTGATTGATGACTCCGTTTATACATGACAGAAACATGAGTACGATAATTTTGCCAGCAGGTTTATAAACACATAAATACATAATGAAAAAATATCATCTGAAAAGGTACCTTAAGGCTTAAGATATAAAAAGAGAACAAAAGATAATTCTGTGATTTTGACATAAAAGAAACACATAGATGTGATTTGTGAAGTTTTGTCGAGAACAGTCGAAATGTCAAAAAAGCTACTTATTCAAATGAGCGGTCCTTATCAAAAATTCAAACAAAGCCTACAAAGAAACAATTTTGTGGTCATATAAAATTCGATAGTGTTATAAAACTGAAAGTTGGAAGAGATAAAAATACCTGAGGATGGAAAGGGTGTGTTTTCAAGAGAGGATGATCGAATGCACGTTGCTTGAAGAAATCTATACAATCATATGTATCTCCATACTCGTTCTGTAGATCATTCAAATTATTATCGGGTGAATAAAATGTCAAACAATAATAACACCTCCAATGTTTACTATGGATTCTCTCAAGATTTGTTTTACCTTCACAGTTTTGCCAGCATATTCTGACCCATGTATCCTTGAGAGTCCCTTAGCAGCAAGAATTGAGACAAGGAAACATATTGAGAGAACACGCCTTATCGTTTCTAGTATCATCTTCTGAACTGCATGTCAAGAAACAATTCACTGGAGTTAGTCGCAGCATGTTGTAACATTTCGTCTAAACGAACAAAACCAATAAGGTACCAAACAGCATGCTGTAAAAAAACTTGTTAAGAACATTACTACTAAAAGAACAATATGACAAACAGGCTGAAATTGAGACACTCAGAAATCAGGGAGGATCTCGGTTTTTATATCCGAAGGCAATAAAAGAAAGGGGATGGGATTCCGGTTTATTCTGAGCCAAAAATAGAAGATTTCTTGGTTTGACAGTAACTACAGCATTAGCTGTTTAATTTACTTCCTTAATAGCATATGACAGATTCCAGAATATAATAAAGCTATATAAGTAAAAGATCTGGTAGAATAAAGAGTGAATTAGATACAGGTAGCTTAATGAATTACCATTTTAAGATCTTCTGTGGCCAAAACCTGAGCTAATTGGCGGATTTTTCACTTATGAGGTCGCACACAACGTCCTACACTCCGCTCTAAGACTGATCGACTACACATCCACCTTGTCTCCAAGTTTGTACAGTAGCTCCGCGCACCCGTGACCAGAATATCTCTTTAACATTCCCTGAGATAGAAAAGATATGAACTACACCAAGATAAGTACAGATAAAAATCATCAACAAATAGCAAAAGATGTCCTTGCCTCAAGCAATTGTCACAAAGGCAGTTTATCTAGCCTGCCTTCACCAGTTCACCATGAAGCTTTCAAGACTCTTGAGATTCCAAGGAGTTGAGGTGAAACTTGAATCCATTAGATGTACAACTTCATTCCAAAATTACGCCACCAAACAATAAAATGGATCAAATCCATTCCATTACGATCTTTTAGGGATACTCGAATGAGAAAGGGGAAGAGATGCTCGTTCATAAGCTAAACATGCTAATCTGTCAATCAATTACTCCCTTTGTCTCAACTCTCAATCATTTGTTTAACTTTGATTAAAATACTCCTCACAAACATAACAAATATTCAAAAATAAACAAATGATGAACGAAATGAGGGGAGTAACATTTAGCACCATACCACTATCCATCAATTTTCACTCGAAATATACAGAGTACAATATTAAGAGGAGATTTAAACCTTAGACTAAAAACTTTTTTCAATAAATGCATTAAGAGATTTATGAAACATCATCAACATGAGCAGGGCCCCCAAAAATTACGTAATGACCAGGTCTATTATATTGATCCATAGCACCATAGAAATTACTATTTTCATAACGCTCAGTGTCTTCAACAGTTACAATGGTGTTCTTCTCATTCACCACAACAAAGTCTCTGCAATATGCCGCATCATCCCTCTCATAATTGGGACAATAACCTGTCCCCATTTCCGGAGCCTGTAATCCTGCCGGAGTATACACCTCTCCTCCACATGCTGCAAAACTTGCCGACTCTTGTAAACCCTTAAAGATCTTCTGTGGCCAAAACCCGAGCGTAATTGGTGGATTTTTCATTCCAAATTGGAGCCACCATATTCCCGCTTTCGGATCCTAATATATCAACATTTTTTTATCAGATACAGAGTACTTACAAATGAAAAAAGACCAAGGCTTTAAGAGGATTTGAAAAGCATGGTATTAAATCTTGGTTTTAGACTTGATTTCGGAATTGGTTTCATACAGGATGTTGGTAACCTTCAAAAACTTTTTATAACTTGGACTGTGATGCTGAGTCGTGGCCCAGATTTAATACCATGTTAAAAAGTTTGTGTATATACCCGATAGATAAAGAACTTGTTTACGAAGATTTTGCCGTCTCTTACTGATACTGGTTTCAGTACAAAGTTGAGAGGGAGGTCTGATCTGACTAAAACAAATCCGCATTCAGAATCGAAACAGTGCATGTCTCCTGCCTGTAGAAACGAAACAAATATGGGTATCAATTAGACCAAGAATCCCAGGACTTCAATATCATAAATTCATAAGAATCATAACAAATTAACAATACAACAATGACTAGTTGACCAATATACTGTGACAATCCCTTGGTTTAGTTTTTACTTAATTGACAAAACCCTTCATTAACTCCAAGTACTACCATATATGTCGCGAAAATAGGTTCCCAACGACATATCTACTTCGACACTTCACTTAGTCTTCGTGTCACATGTGTGACTGTGACATGACACAAGACGCGTCCAAACATCAAAATAAAACACAACATCAACACTTCACAGATTTCCTTAAATTAAATTTCAACAATAGTCCAATAGGAGCAAGAAGAAGAAGATTTGAAACAAAAAAAAAAAGTGAATGGCTGTAATAAGTAATAACAACATTTCAAGAAGAATTAGGAGTGAGACATGGGAGAGGCGACTTCAACGAGAAAAACAT
>JAOWBH010179575.1:0-10127 GCA_028566215.1 Silene coronaria
TATTTATTTTATATTCATTCATGTTTTGTAATGACTTAAATTGTATTTATAATAAATGTTCTTGGAATTGGAGTTTTGAAACACTACCTCGGGCAATCGAGATGGTAGCGCCCTTAATTACCTTGGCCGGGTAATTGAGGGTGTTACATAAAGAGGCGACAGAATGATGGTGGTCGTGGCGGCGGTGGGATGCAAAGACGGTGGAAGAGTTGACATGAATCAAAGGTGTGGTGGAAGATTAGGAGTGCACTAGTGCAGTGACATTTGAGCATTCAATGATTTTCACTCTTTTTGTATAAGGCTACACTCTTCTATTGGGCACGTCCTATGCTATAAGACGGTCCTATAAGAGAGTTACTGTTGGTTAACATACTTAATTTTGGGCCCCCAAAACTTCTGGGCCCCTGCTCCAAGAACACTTTGAACATGTTTATAGACTGGCATGAATATATATATATACACATGAGATTTCTGAATCCCTAACGAGTAACGAAAAATATTTCACTCATATTTTTTTAGTTTTTGTGTGAAAAATAAAGGTAAACACATGGTTGAACATAAGAGGTATATTTTGTTTTACCAATTCAAATTATGTTATTAATTGTCATTGTTCATTGTTTAATTTTGTTGTTGATTGTTATAATTAATCTACAAAAATAGATCAAGAGAGTGAGAATAGAGGAAAATATTAATGATTTTCGGGAAACTTTAGATTTTATTATAAATCGTATGTGGTAACAAACGCGGTGAGGATCCTTTGTCTCACTTTTGTGTCTCATTGTGTGTGCCACACCACTTACCTTGTGACAAGATAAAATATTGTAGATAATATATTAATTTGTTGATGTATTAGAATGTGAGTGGTGTTGTACACACAATGGGACAACAAATGGGACAGAGATTCCCATTGATACAGATGAAAACGACTCATAAAATATTGAGTCGTCGTAATAATAGAGTTATAGAGTGGAAGTGTATGGAAATGGAACCGGTAACTAAGTCAAGCCGGCGAGGCGGTGACAGTGTACAAGAGTTATAGAGTGGAAGTGTATGGAAATAGAACCGGCAACTAAGTGAAGCCGGCGAGGCGGTGACAGTGTACATTCCTCGGACTATATTGTATTGTACCTAGACACAAAACACTTGAGAGTACTTAAACTACTTAACCTTTGAGACACTTTTAGAAGTGTGTCCTCAATGCGTCATTGCGTCCCTTGTTGCGGAGGGAGAGTCAACTTTTTTGGCTGTCCATCTTCTCCAAATCCCACTTTTCAACTTGTCATCAAACCTCATATTCTCTCTTTTAATCTCAACTTAGCCACCACCCTCCTTTTCCACCATTTTTCCTCAACACACAAAACTCAATTTCATTTCCAACACTATCCCCATTTTATATCCCCGTCTCAATTCCAATTCTGATTCCAATTCGACGAAATCACTAATCACCAAAATGTCTTCAATGACCAAACTCCACCATTTATCTCACCACGAACCCACCTTACTAACCCATCTAATAAAACCCAAAACCCACACCCGGGTTTTCATCCACCTAACCCAGAACCCAAACCCGAACCCGAAACCAGTACACTGCACCACCACCTCAATCTCACCCTTCACAGAAAAAAACTCACTCCAAATCCTCCAAAGAGAACAATGGGTTTCCAACGGGCCACCATCATTTGATGACGGCCCGCGGAACGACACCGATAGTAATGATATAGCATTACAACTCCCGGAGCTGAAGAAGCTCTTGGAGGTACTGAAGGATAGAAGGGAGACAAGTTACGGAGACGGCGAAAAACAAGGTAGTAGTAATGTTGGGAATGTGTATTTGGTTGGTACTGGGCCGGGTGATCCGGACCTTCTTACGGTTAAAGCTCTTAAACTTATTCAATCTGCGGATCTTTTGTTGTATGATCGTCTTGTTTCGCATGATATTTTGGATTTGGTCGGTGATAATGCGAGGCTCCTTTATGTTGGCAAGACTGCTGGGTACCATAGTCGAACCCAGGTCGGATTCTAATTCTTATCAGGTTTTTTTTCATTTGTTTACGTTTGATTAAAATACTTGTTATTTGAATGGGACGGAGGGAGTATGTTTATTTTTAGTTAGTTTTGTGTGAGACCGTTGCATGCATACAATATGATTAGTGTAATTATTATTAAATGAGGTGCGTTGTATGTTTTGTTTATGGAACGATCTTATTTTAGTTTGTGTGATTTTATTTTGGATTATGATGAAATAAAGCAAAATGGCTCACTAAAGGGATTGCTCTTCTTTCCATTGTGAAGTACCAGGTAGTTTCCGACGCAATTTTCATCTTGGGTCATTCGGAAACACTCTCTTTGTGTTGCTAACACAAGGGTAAGATTGCGTACCCCGCAATTTGCGGGAGCCATTGAGGCACTGGGGTTGTGGGGTAATGCTGTTGTTGTTGATGTGGTGTTATAATTGGATTTTAGCATTGGTCTGTTTGGTTGAGAGTAATTACCAATGTAGGCTTACTTGAATTGAGAGGAATTGTAACCGGATAGCGAAGGTTAAAACGAAACAAATGAGAAGTGAGGAAAGCTATGGTGGTCAAGAGACGGAGGGAAAGGATTTTCGCCGATACACTAAAAAGAAGTGTACTGTAGGTCAATTTCTTGATCAATGGTCGTCTTTGTCCAAAGTGTGTGATTTAAGGTCCTATTTTGATATAATGTGATGGTGTCATTTTATAAGATAATATGGTCCTTCGGTCACACTTAGGAGTGAAACTGGCCGTAGATGAGCTAATGGACCTCTAGGACTTTTTATGTACGGAAGAATATGGTTTCTCGAAGTGGAGGAGAGGTGAGGGAGTATGAAGTAGTCATTAGGAACTATTGCTCCATATAAAGGTAATATAGGGGTGGTGCGTAATTTATTTATTTCCCTGTATCCACCATCCATCACTATTTCCCTGTATGCTCTCCCCTGTATCCACCATCACCATGCCTTTTAATTTATTTCCTCCTCCGTTGCACTTATAAGAGTTTATCGTTAGTCAACCAAGCTAGATAATATAGTGGGTGGCATTTTGTAGGGGTGAAAGGGAATGACGAGTAGACATAGGGAAAACGAGTAAAGGAAAAAATGGAAAACAACTAAATGAGTTTTTTTGATGCAATTGTAAACGATCAACATTAGTGCATGTTAGCACTTGACAACGATGATATGTACATATTCTAAGTGTACGACAAAAAAGTTACATCTAGCATTTCTACTCAGCAAACTTTCTGTATGCAACTTAGTTGTCCAAAAGCTCAAATATGAAGTCTTGTCTAATGCATAACCCCAATTAGATGATTTTTTCTCCACTTCATTCGATCAAGGTTTTTATAAAACATTTCATTTTTTGAAAAAAGCTGCTCCATTTTATCTTTTCAGGAGGAGATTCACGAATTGCTTTTAAGTTTTGCTGAAGCTGGAGCTAATGTAGTTAGACTTAAAGGTGGTGACCCCCTCGTAAGTTTCTTACTAAACTGTCTATGACTTGCGTTTTCAATATTCGCATAGTACGACAATTTTAGTGACATGGCTTAACTTGTATCAGATTTTTGGGAGGGGTGGAGAGGAAATGGATTTCCTGCAGCAAAAGGGGATTCAAGTCAAAGTCGTTCCAGGTATCTCATTTTATTGCCTCCCATCTTGTTTCTTGCCCCTTTTATTTTGCACTTTATTCTTCTATCTCATCTTTGACCATTGTTTGGATTTTATTTTCTTGTTTGGTATGAGATCATGCTATGGAGAAATAGTAATGCCTCTTTGTTTGCTTTTAGTCGAAATTCTCCATAATTCCATGATAGTACTACTCCATTCATATTCTCAAAGTTTTTCCCTCTAATTTCCGATGCTACTGAATAACACCTATCATTGTGGCAATTAGTGGTTACAAAAATTTATTTAGAAAGCCACTTGTTTGATGATTGCGTTATACGACATTTCCCATAAAGTACTCTCACAAAACCCATACCATTCCTCCATTTTATGACCTCATATCAAACAAGCCTTAAATGGTGGATCTAAACTGCCTTCTTTTTTCTCAGGTATAACAGCTGCATCTGGTATAGCAGCAGAGCTGGGAATTCCATTGACCCACCGAGGCATCGCTAACAGTGTGAGGTATCTCACTGGACACTCAAGGAAAGGAGGAAGTGATCCATTGTATGTTGCTGAAAATGCTGCTGATCCTGATTCTACCTTGGTCGTTTATATGGGTTTGTCAACCCTCCCGTCTCTTGCCCAAAAACTGATGCAACATGGCTTGCCGATCAACACTCCCGCTGTTGCTGTGGAAAGAGGGACAACTCCTCAGCAGCGAATGGTAATTATTGAATACACTTTGTAGGCTTCCTATTTTTGTAGGATCGACCCTTCCATGTAGAGTTGCATAGACGAGCTTTTTTGCATTACGTGTGCAATCATCATCTAAATGCAATGTTGGAAATTGTTTGGGGCTGCGTCTACCCTGGCATGTAGACTCACAATAGGATATGAGTATTAACCATCTACTTCGAGCTAGCTTTTGAGTGTTTAAGCCTTTAAGGTTGCCTAAATGAGGACAAAAGGCCAGTCAGGTCATATTTGGATTGCGCAATTCAGGTCTTTTTCCGATTCTCGAGTCAGACTTGTTGCGTAAGGTCAGTTTTGCCATGTCCTACTCTAAGGTGCTCCATTGATATCCCTTTTTCTTGAGAGGCTAATCGGCAATTGTGTACTGCTACCGTCATTTTCCCTTTAAGGATGAATACAAAACTTGTACGAAGCAGCAGAACGAGCATCAAGCCTAGTTTTCTAACCTCACTTCTGCATCATTTTCCCTTGAGGGTAGACCTTGAGTTATTTTTTATATTTAAGTCTCAGTAGTTTAGAAATGTCTGATTCTGATCCGTTAGTGCTGAAAAGCAAAAAATAATTCGTAACTGAAAATTCTTTTGCGCAGGTTTTTGCTGAGCTGAAGGATCTTGCAGAAAAAATTGAGAATGCTGAATTAATATCACCAACACTTATAATTATTGGGAAGGTTGTTGCCCTCTCACCACTATGGACACTCTCTTGTGACCAAGTAACCGAGCTTTTGGAGGCAAAGTAGGAACATAGTATGCACATCTCGAGAGATATCCATAACACAGTGGTCTTATTATGGCTATCTGTTCTGGTCAGTTGCCATTGCCTTGCCTCGTTGGAGGTGTATTTGTCTGAACATTCCGGAAATTTGGAAGATGTATCAAGCCTCCCCGTGCTCTCTCCTGCTCATTATCGTATTTATACACTTGTGTATGGTTGTCGTCGCCATAAAAATTGCACATATCTGACAGTCTCCTGGCTGTTTTGTAACAATTGCAATTAATGTAGGATGCATCGAATTCTGCTGGTCATACTTGCTCGTACGGAGTTTCAGGCTGTAACTGAATTGTACTGGAACTTGATAAATAGGCATTTCACATTGATGTAATAATGTCCCTGGTCACGGCATAGTTTAGACGATTCTTTGTATCGGAAATTGAAAAACCATGTACTTTGCACTTGTATTTGTGTCTAACATTTTCTAAATAGGGATATCTTGAGACAATGTACCCCACAAGAAAAAATATTCCATATTCATACCTGCAATGTCCCCTCGAATGCATGTTATGATCGTTTTGTGAGTTCAAAATGGTAAAAGTTTATAGCAATAATCATACAGAAACAAGTTATTCTACTACATAATTAAGATTTTAATTTAATCTAATTCAACCGGTTGTATAATCCTTTTTGTGTTGCCCAACTCGGGCTCTTGAAAAGAAAGTAAAAGTTACAACTCGTCTAAGAAGAAAAGAAGATACCAACTTAATCACAAATTTGAGTTGTATTGCAATATGTACAATTTTTCATGTAATGGATATGTTACAGAAATTACAGTGGTACAAACAATTTAATCAAATTAATGGAAAGAATGAACAAATTACATTTGTAAATTATGTTACTATTGTGAAAAGCTAGAGTATACAGATCTCATGCATGCTGTCAGAAGCTCGAGCACGAATACCCGTCCAAAGAAGTTGCGATGAAATACGGATATCATAGGGTACTTGGTTAGAGAGCTTAGAAGGAATGAAGACTTGAATGCAGATACTAGAGGCCTCATGAGAAGTTTTGTGTCGTAGTATTGCACATACACTCGGCTACAGGATATTTGGTAACATCTCTTCCTGGTTTGCTTGTCCTGAGTTCGGGCTGCCCTAGAGAGTCTCGGTGCAGTTCTTTTACAATATTGTTAAACTCCATTTCAGGCAGAGAAGAATTTAAAAAGTAAGGTAACATGTGCCGCTTGTTTGGTGTTATATGCTTCTTGTGCCCAGCATACGCCCTGTGCCCCTGTATCAGCAAGTGGAATTAGTCCCAGAAACTCATTAATTGGAAATTTTCATTTTAGTAGTTCTAAAAATAAAGACGAAAAAGGGATTAATATGTAAGTCGAATCAAAGCCTGGCTCAGTAGGCCGCGTTTGCCACTACTTTGCCAGACATGCGTAGTGATCTGTAATTTTTGCCAAGCTGGATTAGATCAACATGAATCAGGTTCAAAGTTAAACAGGGCATTCCTGAAGGGTGAATCTAGCTTCAAATACACAGTTACATTTATATTCTATGCGCTTGGATCAGCTGGTGGCAAGTTGATCCAGCTAAACGAGATGTCCGAAGGTCACCGAGATGTCCTAAGGTCATCTTCCTCAAAATGCATAAATATTCAAACTCAGGATTGAGAGCTTTAATGCCATTATTGTCCTATCCCCTCTTGAATCCGCACTAATCGGATGGTTTACATACACAAAAAACTAGTGATCTATATATAGTAAATGCAAAAAGCAGTTTCTGTCCTAGTAAGCCATGATCTATCCAGTTACAGTATCTAGATTATTGCAGATAATTCAAAATATTGACTTTATTATACGATAAAAGATTGATGAATTCTTTAGCAATGAAAAACAATGAAAGGCAATGAAGATCCGATGACGCTTACCTGGATTGCATGTCCCATGTTTCCCCCATGGGATGCCATAAACACATCACTCTTCTCACAAACTATATAGTCGATGGCAGCCATGAAGGAGGCTTTATCTGCTAATGGCTGTAGTTCACCGGGCAATGTTAGATCTTCCTTGTTGTAAAAGAAAGGGAACTCTCGGGTGAGAGGCAGCAAGGCATCTCTACCGCCAAGAGGTTGTCCTCCAGCCCAATATATTCTCGCACTCTTTGGAGCCCCAAGAGCTTTAAGCAGCCTAAACCAATTAGGAGAGGGGATCAAAGAGATCAATAGGTAACTAAGCTTGGGACACTAAACAACCACGAGAACGAAAATGTGAAATCCTAACCTGGCAACTTCTTGGGCATTCAATGGGCAAAGGCCAGCAAGCTTTCTGTCATGGGCAGTCATGTTAGACTTGGCAGTAAGGAGCTTAGGGCGTTGCTTCCTCTCATCATTTACAAGTTCATCGTAGTCTGGGCTCAATCCGGGAGAACAGCCCGTTCTTATCCACACGTCTTTCTCCATACGCAAATGGAGAGCGATATATGGGCCTTTGCTGCTCATTCTCTCAGCAATCGTGTTGCCGAGCTGTTGAATGTGGGGGGCAAACTTCAGTGCATGAAAGGCTACCTGATAGAATCAATTTGCTGTTAGACTTGACAAACAGTATATAGGATTTTGTAGAAAATTGAGTACATATACAAAGGATGACAGTGGTATATAAATTTGGTAAAAAGTTCAGTACCTTGCAGCGAAGCTTCTGAAGATCAGGAGGGAGATCTTTAGAGAGCCTCGAATCTAGACCACGGAGCAGCAAAACACCATTTCGTCTCAACTGCAGAATTGAAAATGGTGATTCATTAGAGCGGCATAATCATTACATCTGATTAAAGAGTAGGTATTTGGCAGCTAAATATATGTTTTGCTTCTTAAACAAAACAAGGTTGTTACAGTAGGTTCAGACAAACACCATATCTCAGAAGGATTTTGATTTCTACGACCTATTTTGCCCTTAATGTGTGACAATCACCCATATGTTCACTAACTGAATTTTCACTAAGCTAACTGAAACCGCTTCAAGAAAAATCACGAGGTTGACTAAATCTCAAGTTCCAACTGCGATAAAGTGTTCAGGGCTTCAGGGGCTTCTGAAAAGTACTAGCGAATAGGCCTGTTCACAAACCCTGATGACTTGCATGATTAAGAACTTCAACCGTTGAAGTGGAGGAAAATGACAGACGTACATAGTTCCTCCGTAATCAGAATGTACAATAGCTTCCCTTTTTAAGATGCATTTATAATTCTGAAAGTACAAATTAAATAGGAAACCAATAGAAGGGGTTAGTTCAATAATAGAAATTTTACCCTAGAATGGTAATGTTGCCGTATCCAGCGAGGGGAAGCATGCAAAGGAGTCTGACTCTCTTCCAAGGGCCTCGTCCTCAAATGTGTAGATGGCAGGGAGGAAACAATCCGAACATCATCCGCAAGTACTCTCTTGAAGTGTTCCAAATCAAATATATCTGAAAACTCGCTGCACGAACAAAAATCATCAATAATAACATTCAACTCAAACCAAAAAAACCACCAACTACATTAGTCAACCCAACTACAGCAGTTACACAAATTCTAGTAAAAAGAAAACCCGGAAAAGAAAGTATTTAGTAAAACCAACCAAATATGAATCTTTCGTGAAAACTCAATTATTGTCCATCCTCTTAACTGTCCTAAGCAGTAAAAGAACCACGAATCTTTCCTCATCGAATATTTGGTTAAAAAGATCAACTTTTGTTCCAAAGTTCCATTATAATTCTACTTTGCACCGCGATACAAATATCACTTAGCTTAGTAAAATCACAAGAGGTCTTCAAGAACTAAGTTCGAATCCCGTCTTGGCGTCAATTCAAATTTGTAGAAATGTTCTCCCTAAAAACTCTAAACACTAATTATAATGTGAGACGTCTCAATCAGTAGTTATTTTACTTTTTCTATTTTTAGTTAATTTCCAGTGTATTACTCATCTAACACTACGTCTCACGCTACTTAGTGCAAGACGGTCTCTCAGGAGACTTGTTCAGCCAGTCAACCTTTAATCTTAACTAAAACTATAAAAAAAATTAATCAAAATTTCCAATCTCAGCTCCCCATCCCTCCGCCCCTATATCTCCGAGAACACACGTTAGAAAAACCGTAAAACTAATAATAATAATCGTAAACGAACCTTTCATCACCCCAAACAAGATTAACTTGAAGAACAGGAGCAACAAGAGCAGCACCAAGAATCCTCGCAATAACAACAGCATCAACAATCTGATTCCTCTGTTGATTCATTCCACCACTAACAACCACCATTAAATACTTACTTCTATCTTTCTTTATATTTTCTCCTTCATTTCTATACACTTCGCTAAACTCCATACACGGTCTATACCCTAAATCCTCCGGCTGCTCCCAAAACGACGTCGTTTCCGTCTTCTCCATCTTTTCCGCATTCCCAACCGTCGCAACCTCAACACGGTGGTTGTCACACGGCGGCGGAGGTGTCGCGAAGCTCGGCGTTAATGGCAGAAGTGTTAAATCATAGTAGTATAAGGTTAGCATCCCGAGGAAAGAAATTAAAAAAAGGGAAAAAATCAAGAATTTAGGGTTTTTAATCAAGGAATATGAATATTTAATTGATTTTTTAGAGGAAGATGATTTTTTAGGAGAGAGGAGTAAAGAGTTTAGTGAGGTTGATGAAAGGGAGTTAATAATCTCCGACGGTACAGTAATGTACGCCGATTGTTTCGGTTTTTTCCCGTCTTTTCCCATACGGAAAAATGTCACATGTGAGTGTCGCACGTTGATAAACGGAAATATAAGTTGATGAAGGTAATGAAGATTTGAAGTGTTTTAAGGAGAGGGAAGAAGGATTTGAAGGGAATGAAACGCGTCGTTTTAAGTAGGAAATGGTGGGCGGGAGTGGGGGAATTGGGATTGAGGAGATAGCTAGTTTACAGCTGGGGATGGGGTTTGAACCGAACTTTCCGACCTGACCACATGGGGTGTGTTTGTGGTTTTAAATTGGGGTTTCTTCTTTTCTACTCAATTATTT
>JAOWBH010179586.1:0-10127 GCA_028566215.1 Silene coronaria
GGTATTCCGAGATGGTAACACCCTTGGTTATTTTGGGAGTCCTAGTCCAGGCCCTTAAATAAATGGGGGTGTTACATCTAAGGTCGGTCACGGTGGTCCAATTGCGTATAAATAATTAGATTGATTATCGAGTTTACCTTTTCGCCTTGAGACAGAATTATATCTAAGTTAGATCTGTTTTCTCCTTTAAATATCTTTCTCTCTCTCTGTTTGTGATTATAGTAAAAGCCAAAAGTGATATATGTTTGTCCTTCTCTTGTATTTATAGTGTTTGAGGTAGTCCTAAGAAGTTTCTAGGAAAGTAGTGTATTACTATTATTATACTATTAATATTATTATTATATTATTGAATAAATCAACAGTAGAAGTCACCTCCCTTCCCTTTTTCTCTACCAATTCACACGCCGCAACCCAATTCACACAATTCATTTTCTATTATTATTTCCGTCTCACAATTCAATTTAAGTTATTTATAATTCATGAAATATAAGTTATTATTCCAATATAATATAATAAACATATTATTTAATATTAATCCTTAAAATACGGATTATTACAAAAATCCTACTTTAATCTTATATTAATTATTTTATATATTATTTACTTTTTTATGTCATATTTATGCCAAAACAATATTTTAATCTTTCATAAAAATGAATCTTTAAAATCGACTTCCACAAGCAGCCTAGGCTTGACGGCAAGAGAAAACACATTAACTGATGCGCCTCCTAGAAGAAACGCATCTTTTGCTGCTCCTCTTCTAGAGGCTGCTCTCAGCTCCTACCTTTCCCTTTACCCTTTAGTTTGTACGTCTTTGTCCTTTATTCTTCTTCTTTTTCTTTCCTTTATTTTCTCCATTTTTTTTATATTTATAAACTTATTTCTTTTAATTTATTTTCATTATCTTCATAAATCATTTTATCAAATCGACTTAGATCGCTAATAATTCATGTTAGTCAGTTTATTTCATCTTTCATCATCAAATCCGGGTTAAGGAGACTTAATAATTGATGTTTAGTCTCTTGAATTCAATTTTGTAAAAAACCTCATCCAATTTTGTACATTAATTCAAGCTTTAAACATTGTAATTAGATTTTCAATATAAATTCATCTCATGATTGTTACTAATTAATGTTGATGAGTTTTGAGACGGTTTTTATATAATAAACTAGTTCTATTACTTGTGTAATACACGGGACTATTTTGATTTTTTCTTTTGAAATTTCTTTTAGTTTCATAGTCTCTAGAAGACCAGGGGAATCACCTTGTCACATTCAATATACATCCAATAGTTGTCTAGTGTTTCATATGAAGCAACTAACACTTCTTGAAATCTCGACTAAGATAATAAAATCTTAATCCCTCCATTTATTTATATTCTTCACCTTTTTCTAATATATGTGAGGAGTATTTAAATAACATGGGAAGAAAACAGGTAAATAGAGGAAGTATTTTACAATTTTACGTTCTAAAAAATTTCTGAGCTAAATTCTATTTATGATTTTAAATGTGTATGATTTACAATTTTACATGAAGTTTTCTTTATGTAGACCCTAAACACGATATTAGAAGCGTAATAGTCTATCATTCGTTTCTACATTGGTACGAAGTATATTGCAATAAATATTTTTGAAATTTATTTTGATGGACCACTTTGTTTTCTAGAATTCTAACATATACCTTTCGTTTTTGAAATCATTCTATATACCCTTCAACTTAACAAAGTTTTCATCAAATAGTTTATTACTGTGGAGTATGATTTTTTTTCTTTTTAATAGGAATTAACCTTTCCTAGAAAGATGGCCATTATTGTTCAAGTGACCATTCACTTCATGGATCAATTATATTCTGCTAGGAAAACAAGTAAAAGTGCCAAAGCATATCTGTTAAAATAGGCATGTTGCAAAAGTTTTTTTAGCTAAAAAACACTTTTTAAAATTTAGAGGTATACCAAATGATTTTTAGGAAATGAAGGAAACATACATGTTAAAATAAACATGAGGGAGATTCTAGAGAGAGAAAATCTCATTTAATTAGGTTTCTTCGTCTTTAAGGAATGGCTAAGAAAAAGAAATCCAATAATTATTTTCAATCTCGTTCAAAAAACTCAAAAAATGAAAAACATGCTGATTTGAATGTAGCTACTACTAGTAGTAACAATAATTCACCAAATTCTGGGTATAGTCAGGCCGATTTTGAAGCGGAACTAGAAGTGATTGTGGAGGATGTTGAATGCGAAGAGGAGAAAAAACAAATTTCATTTGAAGAACTGGTGAATCCAAGCCTCCGTTTAACTTCTGATGATGTTGCAGGTGAGATTCAATATTGGTCCTCGATAGTTTACTGTTATATATTAGGGGCAAACCCTCCAAGTAATGTAATATCTGGGTTTGTGAAACGTGTATGGCAGAACTTTGGGGTGGAACAGATTTCTTTTATGCCGAATGGTATCTTCCTAGTTCGTTTCAATACCAAAGAGAAACAGATGGAGGTTGTTAACAATGGACACCTAATATTGAGAATAAGCCTGTTATAGTCAAGGAATGGACTCAGAATGCGGAATTGATTAAGCATGATGTTACATCGGTTCCCATTTGGATGAAGTTATATGGCTTAGATATCAAGTTCAGGGGGAATAATTGATTAAGGAAGATAAGTGGGCTTGTTGGGGATTACATCCGATGTGATGAGCCTACGAACAACAAAGCTTATTTAGAATATGCTCGTATTTTGGTTGAGGTTAAGATAGGGCAAAAATTTCCTACTGAACTTATTTTTGAGAATGAATTGGGAATTACACAGAAGATAAAAGTGATGTATGACTGGCTTCCTCTTACCTGTGTAAAATGTAAAGGCATGTGTCATCTTGGGGAACACTGTAGGAGAGGAGAGGGTCCAAGGATTTAGAGGGTCTGGAGACCAAAACCAAAACCAAAATCTCCTTCTCATGTTTAGCAACCTGTAATGAAGCCTGCAACTACGTTTGTATCTCATGTGGTGCAGATAGCTACCCCTGCAACAATGAGGGCTACTCCTGTTGTGTCTAATACTAGGACTGTTGTGACAATCAATACAAGGAGAAATACTGGTGTTGATGAGAAATCATTGTCTTGAAGATTTATATCTAGGATGATGAGAAATGAGGCAGGTGAGACTAGAATGTTCACTCCCTGTCATTGAAGAAAATTAGAGCTGACTGTCAGCAGAAGTTATCCCAATTGTCTCACATTCTGAAAATGGATAGTTTGGGGTTTTGGAATGTTAGAGGTCTGAATAGCCAAAATAAACAAAAAGAAATAAAGTGGTTTATACACCAAAATAATATAGGGCTATTTAGGATTTTAGAAACTAAAATATAAGGGAGTAATTGGGTAAAAGTAAGGAATAATATAAGTATGGATTGGTCCATTTGCACCAATAATAGTTTTCATAGTGGAGGAAGGATTTGGTTGTTGTGGGATCCAAAATTGTATCAAGTTGATATACTCCATCAGTCGGCCCAATGCACTCACACTAAAGTGGTTGATAAAATGACTCATACCTGCTTCTGGTTATCTATGGTGTATGGCTTTAATAGAGCAAATGATAGAGAGTCTCTATGGAAGGATCTGAGGGGATATGCTGGTAATATGATGGGTGCTTGGTTAGTTTGTGGAGATTTTAATAGCATTGTTAATGTTGGTGACAGAGTGGGTGGTGCTGAGGTAACAAGGGCAGAAATGGCACCTATGAGAGCTGATATTGAAGATTGTCAATTGCAGGAGATCAAAGTGAATGGGGCCTACTATACTTGGAACAATAAGCATGATCATAGTTCCTTAGTGTATAGTAGGATTGACAGAGTTCTTGTCAATGAGGAGTGGGCTCATTTATTCCCTGATTCTGTAGCTAACTTTTTACCTGAAGGTTTGTTTGACCACAGTCCTTGTATGTTCAATACTATTGTGGATAGAGTGAAAAAGAAGGCTTCTTTCAAGTACTTCAACATGTGGTCACTTGCTGAAGGATTTGATGATATGGTGAGAAATAGTTGGCAAAAGGATATTAGGGGTACACTCATGTATAAAGTTGTCAAGAAACTGAAAGTGTTGAAACCTAAACTGATGGAGCTCAATAGAAAGCAATTCAGTGATATAGAGAATCTTACCCAAGTTACTGAACTGGCTCTGAAACATTATCAGGAAATGTTGATCTCTGATTCTTTGAATCCTGAATAGTGTAAAGCTGAAAAGGATTGTGCTAAGGAATTGTGTGAGTTAATTAAAGCCAGGGACATGTACCTAGCTCAGAAGGCTAAAGAAAACTGGGTGAAGGAATGAGATTCTAATACTTCTTTTTTCCACTCAAGTATTAAAAGGAGAAGAGCTAGGAATAGAGTGTTTCAGATTAAGGATATGAATAATATAACTTGCTACTCACCTTGAAGTATCAAGATTGCTTTTGAAGAATATTATAAGGGTATATTGGGTGATGCAAAGAGTGTGAAAAGTATCAATGTAAGAGTGGTTAAAAGGGAAATGCCTTAATCAAGAATACAAGCTGTTATTGACTGCCCCTATTACAGATGCTGAGATAAAAAATGCCATGTTTTCTATACTTGGTAATAAAACACCTGGACCAGATGGTTTTGGAAGCTAATTTTTAAGGATACTTGGACTGTGATTGGGAAGGATGTCTGTAGTGTTGTCAGTAATGCTTTCATAACTGGAAATGTTTTAAAAGAATCTATTAACACTGTCCTAACTTTGGTTCCTAAAGTGGAGATCCCTGAGACTGTGTTGCAGTTTAGGCCTATTGCCTGCTGGAATACAATTTATAAATGCCTTGCAAAGGTGATTTGCAATAGACTGAGTAAGATTTTACCTGATATTGTTGATCTTGCCCAGAGTGTCTTCATTCAAGGAAGGGATATCGTGAGCAATATATTGATTTTCTAAGATTTAATCAAGCAGTACAAAAGGAAAAATTGCTCCCCTAGATTAATGTTGAAGATTGATTTACAGATGGCGTATGATCCCATTGAATAGAGTTTTCTCCAGGAGATGTTATCTGCCTTGGGCTTCCCTCTTCAGAGCATCAAACTCATAATGGAGTGTGCAATCACTACCTCTTATTCTCTAGCCATGAATGGCGAAGTTTTTGGTTTTTTTAAAGGGAAAAGGGGATTGAGACAAAGGGATCCACTCTCCCCTCTTTTATTCACAATATGACTATAGTATTTGAGTAGGCTCCCGTATATTTTGCATGAGTTCTCTGGATACAGGTTTCATCCACTGTGTGCCAGGATGAGAATCAATCACCTTTGCTTTGCTAACGACCTGCTTATATTTTGTAGAGGCGATTGTGTATCTACCAATCTAATGCTGAGAGCTTATGGGAATTTTTCTACTGCCTCTGGTTTAAAGATGAGCAATAGTAAATCTAATTTTTACTATAATGGATTTTCTGATACTCTTATTCATACCATTGAGGAAATTTTTGGGAAGCAAAGGGGCTCCATCCCTTTCAGGTATTTGGGTGTTAAATAGTGCCAAAAAGATTGGGTGTATTGGATTGCCAAGGTCTTGTTGATAGGGTCACTAAGAGGATTAGGAGTCTTGGTGCTAAGAATTTATCTTATACAGGGAGGGTTGTTCTTATAAAATCTGTAGTAAGCACCTTGCACAATTAATGGGTGCGTATTTTCATTATTCCAAAGATCGTGCTAAAGAAAATAGATGCCATCTGCAGGGCATTCTTATGGTATGGCAATGAGTGTAAGGATAGCCCTTCTCTTGTTTCTTGGTGGCAGATTTGTAAAGAGCAGAAGCATGGTATCCTAGGCCTTAAACATCTTCAAAACTAGAATATTGCCTCTATTGGGAAGTATGTGTGGTGGATTGAACAAAAGGCTGATCATTTGTGGGTTAGGTGGGTGCACGCCAATTATATCAAGCAGCAGAGAAGGAGAGATTATGAACCTAAATGAGGGGCCAGTTGGGCATGGAGGAGAATTTATTGGGAAAAGAATATTTTTACAACTCTGTTGTTTAATGATGAATGAAAACAATCTAGGAAGGAGTACTCTATACAGTTGGGTTATAAGTGGTTGGGAGATGATGATGAGGAAGTGTCTTGGTATCCTTGGATCGGGAACAGAGTGACAATTTATAAACACTCTTTTTTCATTTGGTTAGTGGCTCATAAAAGACTATTGACTCAAGATCGAATGCAACAATGCATATTATACAGTCTAATTGTTGTTGGTTGTGTGGTGCAACTGAGGAGTCTATTAATCATATTTTCTTCTTATGACCTTTCAGTAAGCAGTGTGGTATGATGCTTGATGCATGGCTACAGATTAAGCTACCAGATCAGGAAGTTATCAGTTGGTGGCTGAACTACAGAGGGAGATCTTTACTTGTGAAACAAATTGTTGCAGCTTGTGTAGCAAATTTGTTGTATGAACTCTGGTTTGTGAGAAACAAATGTCGACTTGAAAATGTAATGTCTATGTCCACTATGGTTATAAAGCGGGTACAGGCAACAGTTAGAATGAATGTACTGAGTAAAGAATTAACTTTAAAGTCAAGGAAAGCTAGTGCTTGGATAGAAAGAGTGTGTCAATGAGTGTATGATAACTAGGGGTCTGTCCTAGTTGTCGTGTTGGATTGGTTGAGATTTTATATATAATACTTACCTTTCCCAAAAAAAATCTAGAGAAAAAACACAGGGTAATACCATTCCCAAATTGTTTTCAACTTTTTACGACTAAATATAATTAGGGGTTGTTTGATTCACCATGGGAAGATAAAGTTCGTAGGAACTTAAATTCAAGTTAATTTGTAATTCATGTGAATTGGAAAAATGTTGTTTGGTTACCATATGGGAAGTGACTTCATGTGGGAAGTTGCACTTAACAAGGGGGGTTAGGTAAGTGACTTCCTCCATTATGGAGGAATTAAACTTTTTTAGGAAGTTCTAATTCCCATGAAATGGCAACCAAACAACATCAGTTTTAAGCAATCCCATGAATTAAGAGGGCAACCAAATAATCCCTTAGACAGTTACTATGAAAATGATATATATTAATGTATCGAGATTTAAATACGGATATTTTTTATACTTGTTTGAATCCAAACCAAGTTCGTTAACTTTTTCGTAGTTCTTACTATGTATGAAGCAAAACGTTGTTAACCAAACTCCTTAGAATACATAAAGAGTATGATAATTATAAGACCATAAATAAATAATGTTGGCAACTTTCAGTGAATTAAGAAATATAGTATAGGACAATGGGTGAATAACAATTAAACCCAAAGTTAAAGTTAAATACAGATTAACATTAACAACAAATAATGGTTTGGACTTGTTTCTGCGCACAACTTCTTCTCTTTCAAGCTCATCTACTCGGCTGCTCATGCATGTTTTTTGTATGAAAATTTGTCTAGATATTTATTTTATAAAGTTTTTGTCATAAATATGAAATATTATTGAAACGATTTCATAATCTAATCATCTATAACAATCTGACGGGTTTTACTATCATAGTCAGAACCCATCCTAGAACAGACGCAGTGATTGCTACGCCTCTTTCAGAGGGCGCGTCCATTGTTGCGCCTGTTCTAGGATGGTTTCTGCCTCTAAACTCCTTCACGCTTTGACATAGTTTGTATTTAGACATATTTTGAGTCCTTTTGTTTTTTTTTTGTCACTTTTTATTTATTTCATTTTATTGTTTTCAAATCTTGTCTTTGGCATTTATATGATATATTTGTCAAGTAGATTTTGTATTATGTGTTATTTCTGTCTATTATATTATTCACATGGAATTAATATAAATTTCTAATTCGACTTCTAATTCGTATGTGATTAATTCACCGACATAGTTAATCTTCACATGCTAGGATTAATACATTGTTTGTTGAATAGTATGCATATAATCAATATAATCAAGTTAAATGACAATCTCAATCATTAGTAGAGGCCGCTATCGAGGCGGGCGGGATTAGGTGTTTGATAAAGAACTACCTAATACGTACCCTTACTCAGATCTATGTGAACATCCGTCTTCGCGGGCATTACGAGAGTCATTATAGTCATAGAATGCTAAAGAGGAACGAATCTTTATCTTTAGTGTCTATGTCATATTCGGCTTTGTGCTTAATTTGATATAGCATAAACTTGATTCACAAGGTTTCCAATTATTCCACGATAAATTGGTGGCGACTCTTCAAATTCAAGCATCTTCAAACCTTTCACCGGTTTCTAAGCCACTCAAATCGGTTATGACTCATGACATCTTTTGTTACGCGGGGCTCCGTGGGGTGATATGGCGTTGGTCTACACTAGGGCATACCCACCTTCCCTATAGAATAGGATTTAATCTCTAGCGAGAAGGACAGCACCCAGCTGATCATGGCAAAAGAAAGGGAAACAAATCTGCCCGATTGAGACGAGAGTGGAGTTGGAAGCTACCCGATCGGGATCAAACTACCCAATCGGGTACAATGATGATATTTTATTGAATCCGTTTTCTCCTCTTTTGTAATATTATAAATACCCATACAATGTAATTCGAAAGTACATGATAATTAGTCCTTAACTACTCTTAATTCTTCCTTAATTACATTAATCATTCCTTGATCATGCTCTTAATCTAGTTTAGTGGGTTGAATCTTGGGGTTTCTATGAAGATTTGGTGACACAATCTTCTTCTTATCAATCAAGGATTCTTTTATTTCTCTTATTTTATCTCTATTGTTGGTATAATTTATACTCTCTTTAGTTCTTCATTAATCTTGGCTTAATCTTGTTGTTGACTAAATCAATTGTTTAGATCAAGTATTTTATGATTTATTGCATGTTTAACCTCTTTAATATTGTTATGATTATCTTAGCTATGTGTGAGTAGTGATCATGCTTAGGTTATAGGGGGTTTTGAGTGTTAATTGGGGGGTGGGGGGATAATCTATTTTGTTAAGGGGTGGATTTGATTTTGGTTCTATTTCTAAGTATTGCACACTAAGTGTGTGATGAAATGTTTTGATTAATTAAATCTCCTAATTCATTCACCCATTACATGCTTTCTATAAGCTCGAAAGTCTTAGCTAGCATAGAACCGTGCTTGTAATTGGTACAAAGACCTAGCAGAAGCGAGAGCATGTTTGCATCAACCTAGGATCATCGTAAGACCAAAAGGACGAGACCCTGTATCTAATAGAACCTTAATCATTAACATCCCGACTTTTAGATTCCCCGATTACACTCATATGATCACGGCTAACCATAGTTCCCTTGATTTCATTGATGTATCATTTTTCTTAGATTGTTATTTGCTTCAGTTGTTTATTATTTGTTTAGACTTCGATTCTACCCTTTCCAACCCAAAATCGTGACTTAGCGCCTCTATTAGTAGACTTCTATATAACCAATTCGAATTACCCCGTCTCCTGGACCGACCTTAACCACAACTTCCCTACTACGTAGATGAGATTATAAATATGTTTGATTAGGGTATGACGACTAGTTAACCTCCGATCAGTAAATGTGACACAAAGAATTTTACGTGAAAACACTTAAACGGGAAAAAACCACAGGCACCAAACTAGAATAAGATTTTAGTAGTTATGAAGAAATAAAGCTTGGATAGCTGATGCATGACATAAGCTAAAAGGATGTGATCTCAAAGATTATCTACTGTTATTTTTAGTTGTAATTAGGTAGTTGTTACTTTCTCTTAATTGTGTGTTAGCTTATTCAGCAAA
The DNA here is from genome assembly GCA_028566215.1 of Silene coronaria. Classification (NCBI taxonomy): domain Eukaryota; kingdom Viridiplantae; phylum Streptophyta; class Magnoliopsida; order Caryophyllales; family Caryophyllaceae; genus Silene; species Silene coronaria. The sequence goes on from JAOWBH010179586.1 coordinate 9,747, forward strand.
TAATATCTTTAGGAGATAGTTTTTGTGATCTAAAAGACAGCCCTATTCGAGTCGTATATAAAGCAAACAACTGCTATTACTTTAAACAGACTTTGGAGAAAAAAAATAGTTACAGATTTAGAAACTGGTGGTTTAGAGTGTACTTCAAATTGGCGATTGAAGATTGGGCTCCAATCTTTTCATTATTAGCACCGGGTTCTTGGTAAAACTACAGACTAAATATCCTTCTTATTTTTTATTTTTTTTGTTTTTTTGTTTGTCATGCTTATCATGTGACATATATAATTCGTTAATTCATATCAAGTAATTTTTTTTGGTAAAGGTAAGTAGTTAAATTGATAAAATCTACGGAACCATACAAGGTGTAAATGGGCTCTACAT
>JAOWBH010179597.1:0-10126 GCA_028566215.1 Silene coronaria
GACAATGTTTGTACGTTGTTGTTTGTGATTTTTTTTCCTTCAGATTTCTTTGTTTTTTTTATTTCTTTTTCAATTTTTTGCGTTTTTCTATAAAGTAGATTTGGGGTTTAATTTTAGATCTACTAAATATAAAATGGTTTTTGAATTGCATTTCATATAATTTGTTAATTTTAATCTTAGGTACATTAAATATCAATTAGATTTTTGAAAAAACAATCATATCATCTCATTTATTTGGTAACATAAATAGTTGTGGTTGTTAGGTTGCCGTGTGGTAGTAGTGTTTCAATTTTTTTTTTCTGTAACAATAATTTCAGATCTGTTTTTTTTTTTTTTGAAAAAAAATAGGGGAATGTGGTGGTTGGTGGTAGTGGTGGTTAGTGGAGTAAGCGAGGGTGGTGTGACGGACTAAAGTTACACAATTACTTTATTAAAGTTGTACATGTCACTTGTTAAAGTTACACATTCAACAATTTAAATTGGATAGATATGTGATAATATTGGACAAATTCAAATTTTATATACAAAATGACTATAAAGGACGAAAGTTACACCCCCCAAGAATAAAAGTTACACTCACAAAAGAATAAAGTTACAGTCGTAAATCAATAAAATTGCATACACTTATTAACAATTAAATTTACACTTGTGAAGGACTAAAATGAAAGACTAAAATTATACTTGTAAAACATTATAATGTCATAAATTTGTCTTAAAATTACAAGAATTCAAAATAATATGCTGAAATCTATAAAATTACACAATTAAGTATTAAAGTTACATTAGTAAAAGACAAAAGTTACACTTGTAAAAGATACAAATGTCGTAAACTTGTCATAAAATTACAAACATCAAAATAATAAATGTCAAAATCAAAATATAGGCCTTCCGCTTAAGGGTTTTTAATGAGTTAGGGCCAATTACCCAGCCAAGGTAATTAAGGGCGTCACCATCTCGGTTGCCCGAGATAGTGATTCCAAAACTCCAATAACATTTTATTAATAAATACATGTTTAATGAATAAACCAACATAAATGAATATAAATACAACTCTTCTATTCTATAACACTTATCTCATATCTATACACAACTCCTAATCCGTAGCGCGGCCCAACAATCCCGAAGTGTCCCGAAGCGTCATATAAACCAAAAAGTCAACTGCTTCCCATATGATCGAAAATATCATATGGATCAGCACAGGCCACCACGGAAATAGATGACAACACACAAACCACAACACGTCATTTCCAATAATACGATAAGCATGAATGACAAAGATATGATTAAGATATGCAACATAATATGATATGCAACTAATGGTGCAAAGCAATAATCATACCTCCAACCAACATCTCCAACACCGATGTCAGGGACGCACCCACAACCTGGTGACGGCACCACATCACTGCTCACCCCCACTACTTGGACAGCAATCCGAAACAAGTACCGGGACGCACCCAAGTCGGGCCCGAGCGCTAACCGGACCCCTGTCCGACGTTACGGCGCACCGTAAGTCTCTCTATACTCAAGTCATTAATGTGCACATCTCTATTGGAGTGGCAAGCCCCAATAGGCGACCTAAGCGTAAGACGGTCTCCCAACCGTCTTACGTCTCCTCACCAACCATAACATAATCACCACCACAAAATCCTCTAACAATGTCCACAAGTACATAAAACACAATATGCAACATAATATGGCAATTATAAAATCATCTCATACATAATTTCAACATGCCAAACATATTATTATGAACCATCATCCATTCTCATGCTTATGATACAACTCAGCACAATATGAGACTAACCAACAATTACTCAACATCATGTCATGATACAATTATGCCAACAACAAGACTAACTACTTTTCCTTTACACATGTTATAATGCAGCCAACCATCATAATTACCCCTTAATGATACCATTATACACTAATCATGTTATAATGCATATACCCTATATATGTGAACCAACAAGAACATTAACTACAATATTAATAACATTATTATTTAAATCGAGTAGGACTAACCTACCTTTTAGCATACTCCATAAGCAAATTCAAGATAATAAGAATCTGTCTCATAAGACCGTCTCATCCTACAATAATCACATAATAACTATCACAATACATCCTACACTATTATGCAAATCAAAATCCCTTATTATCACCTTTTTATTACCCATTAAACTCATTAAAATCACTAATTAGATTAACCCACAAAACCCACAAAATCTAGGGTTACGAAAATTAAAAGAAAAGAGATTAAATGGTAGATTTAGGCTCACCATAAGCAATATACAAGGAAATGATGAAAGGTGATAAAAATCCTAAATCCACATGCTTGAATCTCCATTGAAGGTGATAGGAAATTTAGATAGAGTTTAAGGGAGGTGGAGAGAGGGTTTTAGGGTTAGAAAATGAAGGGTAAATCTGATTTTGAAGCTTAAATAGCAAGGCCCAACAAAAAAAAGCCCACAAGCGAAAAACAGACCGGACGCTGAGTCACTTGGTTGAGTGCTCGTGACACTCGGCCGAGTGCCACCCCTTACTCGGTCGAGTAACATGAGTTACTCGGCCGAGTGAAAGAAACCCAGTAATTCTTCTCGAACGCTACTCAGTCAAGGTACTCGGTCGAGTGTAGGGCTACTCGGTCGAGTGCCCTGTCTTACTCGGTCGAGTGCACGACAAAGGAAAAGCAGGGTATTACATGAGGCTTTCTAGTTGAGTGATGAGCCATTCATTCCATTGAGAAATTTTAAGAAGATACTCATGGACACCTTTGTCCCTAAGCACATTCAAAGCAAGATGAGGTCCCAATTTGACTCTTTCATGATGACTGAGGATATGACTCTACAAGAATATCACAACAAATTTATGAAGCTGAGAGAGTATGTAGCTGATTTAGAGTATGAGAATGAGATTTTGGCTGTGAGATTTGAGAAGGGGTTGTCTACCACCATTAAGAATGGCTTATTGTTGGTACACCGACTACTGTGGATGAGGTGTATCAGAGCGCGACGAATGTAGAGAGAATAGTTTAGATGCTTAGAGAGGAAAAGAAGGAGATGGGTGAGAAGAGAAAGAATGAGGCTAGCAGTGAGGGTGTAGGAGGAAATAAGAATAAGAAGCTGAACAATAACCCGTATAGGGGATATGTTTCGGAATGAGCCTCGACGTTTGGAGAAGGATTCGACCGGACTTGTGATAGTTATACATCGTAGAGTGTAGTGAATTATGTAAGGTGAGGGAAGTTGGGACATAAGGCTAATGATTGCAGAGTTGTTCTTAGAGGAAATCAAGGAGAAGGATATGAAAGTGGAGGTCTAGGAGGAGGTTTTCGTACACCTGCACCGAGTTTTTGGAGCAACTACAGGAGCTACAACAATTATAATAACACCACAATCGCTTCAGCAACTATACAAATCAAGGCAATGACAATGGATCTTACCAAAGGCAGAATTATAATGAGAATCAGCAGAGTGGAGCCAAGAGCCTGGCAGCATCCGCTACCACAGTTCAAAATGGAGCAATGAATAGTGGGAAATTATTTATGATGGGAAAGAAGGATGCTACGGGCGATGTCCATGTTGTCACTGGTACATTTCTTGTTAAATCTAAACCTACCTTTGTTTTATTTGATTCTGGAGCAACCAACTCTTTCATATCTAGTGAGCATCCTAAAGTCTTATAACTCAGTCAATTTAATGTAATTAATAATGTAGTAAAGATATACCTTCGAGAGAGTCAATACTTTATAATCGTGTGTATAATGATGTGACTATTAAAGTTGGGGATGTTGTCTTTCTTAATGACCTAAATGAATTTCCTCTGAGAGGATTTGTGGTAATTTTGGGGATGGATTGGTTGGAAAAATATAGAGCCTTTCTTGATTGCTACCAAAAGAAAGTTACTTTGAAGGGACCTAAAAGAGTGAGAGTGTTTTACAAGGGATTTGTAATTAAACCTAAGGTGAAACTTATTTCAACTTTTACCTTGAAATCATGTTTAAGGAAGGGAGGACAAATATTTTTGTGTCATGTAAGGGACACCCGGGAGGAACCAAAACCGACGGCCAGTATAGAGGTTGTGAGGGATTTTCATGATATGTTTCCAGATGAGATTCCGAGATTACCACCTAAAAGGGAGATAGATTTTGGCATTAACTTGAAACCTGGAGTGGGACCTATATCTAAAGCAACTTATAGGGTGGGACCTAAAGAATTGGAAGAACTTATAAAGTAATTGGAGGGGTTGTTAGACAAGGGCTATGTGAGATCGAGTATATCACCTTGGGGAGCACCTGTGTTATTTGTTAAGAAGAAGGATGAGAGTATGTGGTTATGTATTGATTATCGGGAACTGAATAATGTGACAATTAAAAATAGATACCCTTTACCTCGGATTGATGATCTTTTTTACCAGTTGAGTGAGGCTGGAGTTTTTCTAAGATTGATTTGAGTTTAGGTCCAGTTGAAAGTTAAGGAAGGATATATCCCTGAGGCTGCTTTCAGGACGGATAATATGAATTTGTTGTTATGCGATTTGGATTAACTAACGCAACAACAGTCTTTATGGACTTGATGAACCGAGTCTTTATTCCCTATTTAGATCAGTTCATAGTTGTCTTTATCGATGATATCCTAGTGTATTCTAAAGATAGGGAGGAACATGAGAAGCATTTGAGGCTGGTGTTACAGACACTAAGGGAGAATAAATTATATGCTAAATTAAGTTAGTGTGAGTTTTGGCTGGAGAAAGTTGCCTTTCTAGGACATGTTATGTTTAAGGAAGGTATGTAGGTGGATTCAAGTAAGGTTGAGGCAGTTTCTAAATAGGAGAGACCAAGGAAGGTGGGTGATATTCGTAGTATCTGGGGTTGGCTGGTTATTCAATGAGGTTCGTAAAGGACTTTTCTCTAAAATAGCTAAGCCTTCGACTGCTTTGACGAGGAAGGAAAATAGGTTTGAGTAGGATAAGGGTTGTGAGAAGGCATTTCTAACCTTAAAAGAACGCTTGACTATAGCTCCAATCTTAACTTTACCTGAGGGGAGTGAGAATTTTGAGGTTTATACCGATGCTTCTAAGAATGGATTGGGGTGTGTGTTAATGCAAAATGGGAAAGTTATAGCTTATGCTTCGAGACAGTTGAAACCTTATGAGGAGAATTACCCTACCCATGATTTGGAGTTGAGAGCGGTGGTGTTTGCTTTGAAACTATGGAGGCGTTATCTTTATGGAACTACCTTTAAGGTGTATTCTGATCACAAGAGGCTTAAGTACATTTATACCAAAATGAGCTGAACATGAGACAGAGGAGGTGGAAGGAGTTGATTGGGGATTATGACATGTAGATAGTGTATCATGAGGGGAAAGCAAATGTGGTAGCAGATATGTTAAGTAGAAAATCTGTACATGCCTTGTGTACTACTATGTCTAAAGTGAGGTTGCATGAAGAGGTGAAGAAAATGGGGGAATTGTATGATAAGAAAGGGGGATACAATTAAGGATTTGACATTGGAACTTCAGTTATATGCTAAGATCAAGGAGAAGCAAGTGGGGACCCGAGAATGGAGAAGTGGCATGCGGCCGTGAGCATTGGTGTGGAGTCACAGTTTTCCGTGGTTGATGATGGGTATCTCCGATTTGATGGAAGATGGTGTGTGCCAGATGATGAAGAATAGAAGAGAAAGACTATAACTGAAGCTCTTTCTACTCCATATTACTTGCATCCTGGAGAAGATAAGCTATATAAAGATCTGAAAAAGATGTTTTGGCTGCATAATACGAAGAAGGAAGTTGTTGAGTTTGTTGTAATGTGTTTAGTTTGTCAGAGAGTAAAAGAGGAGCATAAGAGACCACAATGGAATGTCCAGTCTTTGGATGTACCTAAGTGGAAGTGGGAGAGCATTTCTACAAATTTTATTATAAGGTTGCCTAGAACGTAGACAGGGAACAATATGATCTGATTTATAGCAAACCGTTTGACTAAGTCAACTCACTTTATTCCTATGAAAGATACTTGGAGTAAGGATGAGTTGGCTAAGTCTTATGTGAAGAATGTGGTGAAGCTACATGGAGTACCTAAAGACATTGTTTCTGATCGTGATTCAAGATTTATTTCTATGTTCTGGCAGGAGTTGCGATAATTGATGGGAATCCAGTTGAAGATGAGTACAATATTTCATCCAGTTACTGATGGTCTGACATAGAGGACTATTCATACACTGAAGGATATGTTGAGAGCCTGTGTGATGGAGTTTGGTGGATCTTGGGAGGAGAGGTTGGACTTGATAGAGTTCTCTTATAATAACAGTTACCATGCTAGCATTAGCATTTCACCTTTTGAGACATTAAATAGGAGGAAGTGCAGGAGTCCGGTGTTAGTGGGATGATAGATCAGATGTAGTGGTGTTGGGACTTGAAAAGATGAGGGTTGTGGAAGATAGACTGAAAAGCTATGCCGATTTGAAGAGAAGTGAGATAGAGTTTGCCATGGAAGATAAAGTGTTTCTAAAAGTGTCTTCAATGAATGGTTTGATGCGGTTTGGCAAGAGAGGTAAGCGGAGTCGGAAATTTATAGGACCATATGAGATTTTGGATAGAGTTGGAGAGTTAACTTGTCGTTTGGCCCTACCTCCAGCTTTGGTTAGTGTCCATAATGTGTTCCATGTTTCTCAGTTAAGGAAGTATATGAGTGATCCTACTCATGTGATGGAGCCTGAGCATGTTGAGATAGATGAGAAGTTGTCTTATGTAGAGGGGCCAAAGGAGATTCTTGACAGAAAGATACGGAAGACCCGTAATGGTGAGACTGTATTGGTGAAGGTTCTATGGACTAATCACAATGTAGAGGAAGCCACCTGGGAAGTTGAAGCTACTATAAAGGAAAAGTATCCATATTTATTTTCTTAGGTAAGTTAGTTAAGGGGACATAACCTTTTTTTAGTTGGGTGGGATTCTGAAATCTCGCTGTTTTTGTCGCATTTTGATAATATTGTTGTGATTAAGAAGTTGTTGTTGAGTTCTTTTAATTGGTGGTTTAGCCATGTGAGTTTGTGTATGGTGTAGTTTGGGTGAACTACGTGACGAAGTTCTTTTTAAGGGAGGAAGACTTTAATACCCCGTATTTTTAGGTTTGGTCTAAGGTTAGTCAACGGTAAAATGTCAAAATATGTTTTATAATATTATATTGGGATAATTCCCATGGTACCCCTGAGTTTTGGCTTAATTCACGTGGTACCCAAGGTTTTCAGAATATGCTCATGGTGCCCCTGAACTTTCAGTTTAGTGCACCATCTGCCCTTAGTTTTTTTTTCTGTTATAACGTCGTTAACCCTACCTTTCCCCCCCTCATCCTATCACTTTTTCCTCCTCATCCTAACATCATTTTATTTTAGTCAAAATCATTTTATTTTAGTTCTAATCACCAGACCCCATAATCTTTAATTCACCATGATCAGTTCATCACCCACCATTCACAAATTCATCCACAATTACATAAACTCCATTAATAAACACAAAAATCACCACCATGGTTCACACTTCTCGGCTCGCGACATCAATCACCAATTTAACTACTCATCTCACCTCACCAACCAGACACCAACCAAGTCACCGTGGTTCGAGTCGGCGCACCAGTAGCAATATCATAATCTCGCAATCATCATGGCTTGATTAGAGCCCCATAACAGCCACCTGCATTCACCATCTCCATCTTCAATACTAAATTCGGAATCAAATCCCGAGTCCAATTCACCAAGAGCCACCGCACCACCACGACAAGTCTCCTATGATCCGCCCCGTCAATAACAACCACCTGAGAGCAGTAACGCTGTTCTCCGTCACCATAAACTCGCACCACCAGAAGCCCATTATTGCACCACCCAGACTAGATCACCATGGGTCTGTATTTCAACCGTCGCCACCAGTTCAGGTGAACCCAGATCTGCAACCACCATCGGACAACCCAACTCGAGTCGCCATGATTCGAATGCGGTACCGAAACCCAATACCAATCGTTGTAAGCATCGGAGCAACCCACCAATCGAGCTTAACACTAATTGAAATTTTGCGTCCGGCACAACGTTTTCAGGCCCGGTGCAATTAAACCGTAGCCGGCGTAATTGATCTACGGTTGGTGTAATTGTTGCTACCGTTCTCCTCTGCCTTCGTTTTATTTTTTAATTATGTTGGTTTTTATTTGTTTATGAGTGAAATAAGGGGGAAATAATGTGAGGATGAAGGGGGAAAGGTGGGGTTAACGACGTTATAACAACAAAAAAAATAAGGTCAGATGGTGCACTAAACTAAACGTTTAGAGGCACCATGAGCACATTCCTAAAAACTTGGGTAGCACGTGAATTAAGCCAAAACTCAGGGTACCATGGAAATCATCCCTATTATATTTAATTAATATGTTTTACGGAATTATGTTGTGAGACGAAAATAATAAAAGAAAATGAAAGGGACGGATTATATGTGTCGGGCGTGTGACATTGTAAAGGGAAAGGGGAGGTGGTTTCCAGTGTAGGTACATTGAATAATAATAAATAATAAGAAAAGGGTAATTTCCTAGATACTTCCTAAGACTACCTCAACTACTATAAATATAAGACCCTACCCTCTCATAAATCATTGTTGCCTTTCTAAAAAATTACATAAAGTGAGTGAGGGAGAATTTAAGGGAGAAAAGTTAGATTTGCTTTGCATTCAATTCCGTTTTAAAATCAAAAAGGTAAATTCATAAAACATCTCATAATTACGTTAATTCATCTAATATATTTTACACTTGGCTGTTGACCACTCGTTGACCAGACCACCGTGGGATCCTTGACTAGACCTTGACCATTGTACGTGGTGGTTTGACCACCGTATGACCTAGGGTTAGGGTTTAGTGGTGTTTGTTATTTCGGGTTAAGGCATGGGTTTCTATACCAAACTGTGACTCGGCTGAGTTGGTTGTTGAGGGACTTCAGAAGAGTACCAGGGGTCGGTTTGGGTGGCTGAAGGTGGTGGTTTGTGTGGTTGTTGGCCGAAATTTAGCAAGGGGTGGTGATGTTACTGGGTTCGGTTGTACCGTGTTTATACACGGGTTCTAGGATCTTACCGTGAATATGCTAGCCTTCGTGGGGTTGAGTCGGTGCAGGTGGTTCCATCGTTGGTCATAGGAGACCACGGTGGTGGTTATTGGTAGCGTAAAATGGCTGTTTCAACGGGATTTGTGTGAGATGAGCTAGAGAGTGTTGGTGTTGGTTGTTGTGGTTAGGGCACTGTTTAGAGCCACGATTGGTGGTTGTTAGGGGAGCTGACCACCGTGGTTGGGTAGGGTGAAGCAGGTGGTATAAGGTGGTGTTTGAGGTGTGTGGATGTTGTGTATGTGGGCTGGTTGTTTAAGGCGGGTTTTGGGGGTATTGAACAAGGGTTTAACCGTGTGTGTTATGGGTGTTGAGTTGTACTCTTTGAGACAGGTTTCTAATTAATTATTTCGTGAAATTATATAACTAAATTAGTTGCAATTATGTGTAATCGTTATGTTATTTATGTGACGGTTTTGTGGAGGAGTACTTTTGATTGACATTGCTTATTATTTATTGGATTTGCGGAAAAGGTAAGATATCTACTCAACCATTGTGCTAATGTTTATGTTGTGTTATAATAAGAATTGGCATTACATGGATCATTGGAATTATGCGATTGAGTTATAATTGATTGTTGGAATTATATGATTGAGTTATTATTGGTTTTGCATACATTGGCATATATTTAGTGTGGATACCCCAGCCTCGTGTCTAGGATGATTGTTATTGTTCCCCTAGGCTTTTCTGCAAGACATGTCTTTGGGTGTTGTGTCTTAACTTTTGGTTGAGATGATTGGATACCATTTGCATTCATATAGTTTTGCATTCATAGGCATTATCATTATTGGTGTTGTCTATTTATCCTACTCGACCATTGGTTGCCGGGTTGTCTGTCTATGTCAAAATAAAATTGATGCCTGCTTTAATTGATGGCATCCTATGTCGATCCGATTAATATTTCCAGTTAATTGGGGAGCAGATTAATTAGCAGGTACTTGTTCTTGCTGACTCAGGATCTTATGGGGGGGGGGGGGGGGGGGGGGGGGGGG
>JAOWBH010179608.1:0-10125 GCA_028566215.1 Silene coronaria
ATATAGCATTGGCGAAAAGGAAATCAACCGGATCTCCGGATGTGTCTCGGTAAAAGAGATTTGGGACACCTTTAACTTAGCTTATGAGGGAACGTCTCAAGTCAAGAAACATCGTATTAACCTTCTCATGCAACAATATGAGATGTTTAATATTATGAAAGATGAGTCTATAAATGGTCTTTCTTCTCGCTTTTCTGGTATTATTAATGAACTTAAGAGTCTAGGTAGAAAGTTTGCATCCGAGGACATAGTTCATAGGATCCTTCGAAGCCTCCTTGATAAATGGAAACTGAAAGTTACAGCTATTAAGGAGGCGAAAGATCTTTCAAAAATGTCCCTCATTGAACTAATGGACTCACTCATGGCTCAAGAATTAACACTCATGAAGCGTTTGGGTGAATGTCCTAAAGCTAAAGGTTTTGCACACAAATCCACCTCAAGTGATGAGGAATGTGATCTAGATGACGAAAGAGCCATGTACTCACGTAATATGGCTAAAATAATCAATGGTCAGGTGTTTAAAAATTTCAATAATTCTAATAAGAAACTTTTTCAAAAGAAGAGATCTTATTCCACGGCGGCTTGTTTCAAATGTGGTGACAAAGGTCACTTTATTAAAGATTGCCCCAAGTGGAGTGAGTTCAAATCTAAAGATAAACGAGAGCCTGCTAAGAATGATTACAAACATAAAGTCGTGTCTACCATCCGGGGTTTATCTGATTCTGAGGAGGATGAAGACCTTGGGGAAGAATTAGATGCCAAAATTTGCATGATAACTCGTCTCCAAGTCTTCAAAGAAAGAATTTGCACTCTATCTTATGGGTCAGTCTGACGACTCCGATGATGATTCCGACACCGAGGTAATTAATCTCAATAACAAGGTTAGAACTCTCTCTTAAGAAACAATTTGTGGGGTAATAGAGGTTAAAATAAGAAGAAATGGGAGAAGATGGGTGGTTAGTGGTGATTGTAGAGGGTGGAAATAGAAGGTGAAGGAGGAATTATTCCCTCCACAAGGAGGTAATGCATTCCTTAATAGAGGCATTATTACACTATCTTCCCCATTTCTATCTTTAACCTTCATCATTTTCCACCATTTTTTAGTTCATTTAAGGTCCATTACTCCAGTAATTATTACCTCCAATCCAAGCGAGTCCTTAATAAGAAAAACAAAGGAGGGGAAAGGTTACAATAATAAGATCGGGATGATAAGGAATGATATCGAGCCTGTTTGGTATAGGTATTTAGTTGATATTAGTTGATTGGAGCCTAACTAGTAGACAAACCAATCAATCTACTAATTTCATATATTTGATAAACGACATATTCTAATAGCATATTGATTAGAAGCTACTTAAGACATGTTCAATTTATACATGAAACATTCTATTCTATATTATATCTACTAGTTACTGAACGTCATTTCTTAATCTGGTAATTTAATTTGATGGTCAAACTTGCTAATGAAATCTGTTAACCGCATTATGCTAACGTTATACGCTATTATGAATCTGCTTTTATTATTTGCCAGATAGGTCAGAGTTGATCATCACATCAACCAAATATTTCTCATATCAATTAATCACTTATTAATTGGTTGTATTTTTATTAATCGTGAAGAAGCAGTCATTTGATGCAATTATTATGACGTTTCGTTTGAGGTCATTTTAAAATAACCTTCCCGTGGTACCAACACATGGGTAAAACTATGTACATCGACCTCTTCATCCTCACAATGTGAGGGATTGTAAGACACCGAATTATGTTTGTGCTATTGTTCTTTGACGACAATCCAAAATAATCGAATGAGTTGCTAACACAGCATTGCTTTCTATGATACAAGTGGAAATACTGGAACAGGGGCAGCATGTTCAAACATTGGCGCGCAGGAGAAAATTAAACCCAAAACTTCACCAGGGCTGGCTAGTATTAACTGCAGTCAGAATGAACAAGGATAGCTCATCACATCCCATGTGAGCAATACGTTGGATCCATCACCAGAATGTGAGGACCACTGAAGGAGTACAAGGAATATATTGGCACCACCTTCTATCATGGAATCAGTTGTGAAATTGACAGCTCATAGGATCCTATCCCTAGCTTGGTAATCAAGGCATTCAGCCTATAAATAGCTAGATGATGTAGCAGCAACTTTATGCTCATTTTGGTGAAAACTTTCCTGTCTTAATGAAATTCTGAATCTTTCCCTTTTGCTATTGAAACCAGGTAGTCATCTTAGAAAAGCTACTGCATTTCTTAGCATTAAAAGCCTATCAATTTTATTAATTGAACAGCTTTTGGCACTATCTTATTTATAAATTGCTGCATTTATTTTATCAGGTATCATTTGGTATCAGAGCCCTCCTTCCTCTAGACCTGTGGAGCCTTGTTAACGTCAAGATTAGAGAAAATCTCAGAAAAAGTCCTAAGAAAAATTCAAGAATATTCAACTCTTTTTTCTTTATATACACCAAAAACTCAAAAATTTCAAAAAAAACAACCAGAACAGTCACCCTCATGGCGGATCCAGAACTCACTGCTGATGTCCAACAACTGAAAACTCAAATGGAAACTCTTATCCAGAATATTGCTACTCTCTCTCTGCAACCAGGAAGGTTTGGTAATAATCAAAACACCATGGTAAGATCCCCTACCATAAAGTTTCCTACTTTTAATGGTGATAACATAGAGGACTGGCTGTTTAAGTGTACCCAGTTCTTTTCTGTAACTGAAGTTAGTGAGGTTCTTAAAGTTACTTATGCTGCTATGCACCTTGAGTCTCGAGCCTTGGCATGGCACCAGGCTTTTGTTAAAAATAGAAAAAAGGAGGTTCCTTTAGAGTGGGAGGAGTATAAGTTAGCCATTGAGGCCAGATTTGGTAATGCTCATGAAGATCCTATGTCTGAGTTGCTTGTCTTGAAACAAAGTGGTTATGTCCAATCTTACCATGATTCTTTTGATGTCTTAATTAGTAAGTTGGAATTACAGCCAAATTATGCACTGAGTTGTTTCTTAACTGGTTTGAATGACAATATTTCTGCCATGGTTCGAATGTTGAGGCCAAAATCCATTTCTGAGGCCTATGGTTTAGCAAAGTTGCAGGAGGCAGCCAATGCCCTCAGTTCAAAATCCAACTCCAGAAACCCCATTTACTCCCCAAGCACACCTAAAACCCCCTTATTAAGCACCCCAAAAACTGGTTCCCAACCACAAAAGACAACTTATGAAACCGCAAGAAAATCCTTCTCTACCCCAAACAAAGGCTCACCATCACCTAGATTCAGACCTTATAATGCTGATATTGAAGAAAAAAAAGCTAAGGGACTCTGTTTTTATTGTGATGAGAAATTTACACCCCAACACGTTTGTAAAAACAAAAGACAGTTGTTTGTCTTAGAAAATGAGGATGAGGAATTGGTTGTTGAGGAGGAGGAAGAGCCTGGTGAGAAGGATGAGCCAGGGCAAATTGCACAAATCTCCCTCCAAGCATTGGCAGGTCAATCCCAATGTCAGACCATGAGGATACCTGGTCAGGTTGGAAAGAGGACTCTGAGTATACTAGTTGATACAGGGAGCTCCCATAACTTCATTGATTCTGGAGTGGTTAAGAAACTCAACCTGAAGCTGGAGCCCATACCCAGTTTTAATGTTTCTGTAGCTAATGGGGGAAGGTTACAATGTTCACACTCGGTTCATGGATTAAGGTGGAAGATTAGGAACACGGAGTTCAGTGCAGATTTCTTTTCCTTGCCCTTAGGAAATTGTGATGCAGTGCTGGGAATTCAATGGTTGGAAACACTAGGCCCAATCACCTGGGATTTTAAACAACTTACCATGCAGTTCAATTTTGAGGGAAGAAAGCACATACTCAAGGGGGCCCAGCCCGCGAGCCTGAAGGTGCAGAAACAAGTGGAGAAAGTTGTGGGGGATGGGGGACAATTGGCCTTGATGCAGCTACAAACAGCTGGAGAAGCAGAATTCTTTGCCATCTCCCTAACAGGAGAAGGTGACAACCAAGGGGAGGTGGATAATCTGGTGAAGAAATACTCCCAAGTCTTTGAGGAGCCAAAAGAGCTTCCCCCATTTAGGAAGGGCCATAATCACAGAATAGCACTTAAAGTGGGAGCAGAGCCCATCAACATCAGGCCTTACAGATACCCCATGGTTCAGAAGGACGTCATCGAGTCTATGACTCAAGAGTTGTTGGAAAGTGGGGTGATCAGACATAGCACGAGCCCATATGCCTCCCCTGTTGTCTTGGTGAAAAAGAAGGATGGGTCGTGGAGGATGTGTGTGGATTACGGAGCCCTTAACAAGCAAACTATCAAGGATAAGTTTCCCATTCCTTTAATTGAGGAGCTACTTGATGAACTCCATGGATCTCAGTATTACACCAAGCTAGATCTGAGGTCAGGCTTCCACCAGATCAGAATGGAACCTCAGGATGTGTTCAAAACTGCTTTTAGAACTCACCATGGGCACTTTGAATACCTAGTTATGCCATTTGGCTTAACCAATGCTCCATCAACCTTCCAAAGCCTAATGAACAGAGTATTCCAACCCTATCTGAGGAAATTCGTTTTGGTCTTCTTTGATGATATATTAATATACAGTATGAGCTGGGCTAAGCATATGCAACATCTCGAGCTGGTCTTACAAACAATGCAGCATCACCAGTTGTATGCCAAGCCAAGTAAGTGCTGCTTTGGTGCTGGCAGGCTGGAGTATCTTGGGCACATTGTGTCCAAGGAAGGGGTGGCCACTGAACCTTCAAAGATCATAGCAGTATCCAACTGGCCTACACCTAAATCTGTGAAGCAATTGAGAGGATTCCTTGGCCTAACTGGTTATTACAGAAGGTTTATTAAGGGATATGGGGTTATAAGCAAACCACTCACTAATCTCCTAAGGAAGGATGCTTTCCAATGGAATGAAGAAGCACAAACAGCTTTTGAGAAGCTCAAAACAGCCATGACATCCACCCCTGTACTGGCACTCCCTGACTTCACCAAGCCATTCATAATAGAGACAGATGCCTCAAGGGATGGGATTGGTGCTGTACTGATGCAAGACCGACATCCCATTGCTTATATCAGCAAATCCTTGGCCCCTAAACATCAAGCAATGTCCATATACGAGAAGGAGCTCCTGGCCATCATACATGCTGTGACCAAATGGCATCAGTACCTAGTGGAGAGGGAATTTATTATAAGAACAGATCACCAAAGCCTCAAGCATTTGCTAGAGCAAAGAATATCCAATCCTCTATAACACAAATGGTTGACTAAGTTGTTGGGGTACGATTACACTATAGAATTCAAGAAGGGCAGGGAGAACATTGCTGCAGATGCTTTATCCAGGGTCAATAGCTCTGAGCTCTCCCAAATGTTTCTTAATCACGCGAGCACTGACCTCTACACCTCACTACAGAAGGCCTGACAGGAAGATGATCAACTGGTGACACTTATTAAGGAACTCAAGCAAAATCCTAACTCCCACCGACACTTCTCATGGAAAGGGGACCAACTAAAGAGGAAGGGAAAGCTTGTGGTAGGAAATTCTCAGGAGCTACAAGACAAGTTAATCTCAATCATGCATGATTCTATGCAAGGAGGGCATTCAGGGGTAGAGGCTACATACCAAAGAATCAAGCAAAAGTTCTACTGGAAGGGCATGAGAGAAAAAATACAAGAATATATCAGAAAATGCCCTATTTGCCAGCAATGTAAGTATGATGGGGCAGCCCACCCAGGGAAGCTTCACCCACTACCTATCCCCACTTCTATATGGACCCAAATAAGCATGGATTTTATTGACGGGCTTCCCAATTCTATGAGGATGGACTCTATACTTGTGGTGGTGGACCGACTCAGCAAAGCAAGTCAATTTATTCCTCTGAAACATCCCTATACTGCATCAAAGGTGGCCCAAGCTTACTTTGACAACGTGTACAAACTGCATGGAATGCCAGAGCAAATAGTATCAGATAAAGACCCCATCTTCGTTAGCAATTTCTGGCAGGAACTATTTGCTGTGCAAGGAGTAGCTCTAAACCTAAGCTCAGCTTACCACCCACAGTCAGACGGGCAAACAGAGGTCTTGAACAGATGCCTTGAAACTTATTTGAGATGTTTTTGCCACGAAAATCCCCAAGATTGGTGCAAGTGGTTACCTGCAGCTGAATGGTGGTATAATACCTCATATCATTCCTCACTAAAATGCTCCCCATACGAAGTATTATATGGACAGCCACCTCCCATCCATCTGCCTTATCTCACTGGTGAAAGCAGAGTGGATGCAGTAGACAGAACACTCGTGGCCAGAGAGGATGCACTGCAAGCTATCAGGCTCAATCTATCCATGGCTCAGAACAGAATGAAGCAACAAGCAGATAAGGGAAGGAGTGAGAGGGAGTTTGAAGAAGGGGATTGGGTTTACGTGAAACTTCAACCCTACAGGCAAACATCAGTGGCTGGGAGAAACAATCAAAAACTATCTAAGAGGTACTATGGCCCTTACTAGGTGACAAAGAAGATAGGCCCAGTTGCATATAAGTTGGCCCTCCCCAGCACAGCTAAGATACACCATACATTTCATGTTTCCCTTCTCAAAAGATGCTATGGACCCATCCCTGACAAGATCACAACACCAGAGCTTAATCCAGAAGCCAAAGAGCCTGAACTGATCATGGCTAAGAAAATGGTCAAGAGAGGAAGGATATCAGCTACCAAGGTGCTAGTTAAATGGAGTAATTCTGAGCTTGAAGATGCAACCTGGGAATTTATGTATGATCTGCAGCACAAGTACCCAAATTTTAATCCTTGGGGACAAGGATTAGTTCAAGAGGAGGGTAATGATACAAGTGGAAATACTGGAACAGGGGCAGCATGTTCAAACATTGGCGCGCAGGAGAAAATTAAACCCAAAACTTCACCAGGGCTGGCTAGTATTAACTGCAGTCAGAATGAACAAGGATAGCTCATCACATCCCATGTGAGCAATACGTTGGATCCATCACCAGAATGTGAGGACCACTGAAGGAGTACAAGGAATATATTGGCACCACCTTCTATCATGGAATCAGTTGTGAAATTGACAGCTCATAGGATCCTATCCCTAGCTTGGTAATCAAGGCATTCAGCCTATAAATAGCTAGATGATGTAGCAGCAACTTTATGCTCATTTTGGTGAAAACTTTCCTGTCTTAATGAAATTCTGAATCTTTCCCTTTTGCTATTGAAACCAGGTAGTCATCTTAGAAAAGCTACTGCATTTCTTAGCATTAAAAGCCTATCAATTTTATTAATTGAACAGCTTTTGGCACTATCTTATTTATAAATTGCTGCATTTATTTTATCAGGTATCATTCTATCACTGAAATCTGATCCAATTCAACTATTCGTACTTCTTGTATCATGACTTTATGAGGTACGAGTCCGTCTTTACAATGTTTAATACAGAGTACGACATTTTTCATTAATCATTTGAGCAAGTAGAGTTGCATACATCCACAAATGTGACGCTTTATCTCGCTGTAAGATGGCGGCCTTTGAGGTTGTAGTTGTAATGGTCTTTTGATTAGATCCTGCAATTATGCTAGACGGGCAAGCTCACTGTCGGATGGAACCTTCATTGGCAACAGTTAAAACAATGTCGTTCCTTCTAAATTTCTTAATCTCATAGACAAACACGGTATAAACAACTAAACAAGAGCAGACACGCAAACACTTTCCTTCAGGAAGAACACAAATTATACAATCTCTACAACATAGTTGAAAATGCAACCAAATCAAATCATTCGCTAACAAAGATGTCAGTAGTTTCTCACTATTTTGATTCGGAAATATTCAAGAGCGCTTAATTAGGGAAGGACGCTAACTAGAACAAAATACCCTCAAATCACCATTAAACCCGATAACTCTCAACTCAAATGAGCCGAGACACCGCCAAAGTTCAAAAGATTAGAGAAACACTTCCTCTTGAAACAATTCTTCCTAGACCTTGGTTTCCTCAAATGAACTGCATCAAACACCTTCCTCACCTTATCTTTCCTCTCCCTAGTCCTTCGCCTTTTCTTGGGGTCGCCACTTGGAACAATGTCAATGTCGCCTGTAGTGAAGGAGATAGATTGCAGTGACTGAACTTGGACATCAGGAAGCCAGTTCAGTGCAGCAAGGTCAGTATTGACTTCATCAAGTGTAAGGCATGGGGCAGAGGAAGATAGTGTCTCATTCAATGTCGACCGACGTGGGTTCACCAATGTGTCGATTTCACTCAGTGCTTCAAGGATTTTTGCCTGCAATCAGAAAAACCATTTACAAAGACAAGTACACCAGTAACAGTAAAGAATTATATATTGAAGTTTTAACTTTTAAGCACCCCTGACAAACAACACAATTACACCTTGATTTGGGTAATCAAATTCGAACCAAAATTAACATCGTACCAAAAATTCTTAGATAAAACCGTTTAGAAACAGAACTATACTCAGTAATGCACCTGTTTATTGCAACTATTAGACGAGTTGTATACGCTATCATGGACCGTTGTATGTCATAAAACGATCTTACAAGAAACCAATTAAAGAGTACTTTGTGCTAGTTAAGGACTAGACGTACACAACTACAGTAACGGGTTTTATACATCCGCCAGGATAGAAAACGATGTTTTTAAGGATGGTCACATGTAGTGATGTAACCAACTAAAACAGCGGGAAAATCACCGATTGGAAGCAACAAATAACTAGAATAATGACTCCATTGACTCCGTGAGTCATGTTTTATGCATCAATTTGGGCTAACGCTTCCTTCAACTTTTTTGGAAATCGACTCATTTTTACAGTGGAGGATTTCGCAGAAATCGCTAATTCCAAAGAATTGGAGCGAGTAACTTGACAAAATACGAGAAACCAACTGTGACAATGGATTTTGTTCACCAATTATAGAAACAAATTCACACTCCAAAATGTCAACTTTAACCAAAAAAAAAAGAAGGCCAGTTTAGAGAATAAAGAGCATAATACCTTCCGCATGTTATCACGGCGAAGCGCATAGTACCCGTGCAACCGGAGCATCTTTAGTCAACAAAACAAAAAAAACGAACAAATCAGTAATTCAAAAATTACACCATAATATTACCCTCCTCGTCCCAAATAATCGACTTATTACTTTCATATTTTAGTATATTTTGTACTCCCTCTAATTCTTTTGAATTACTCTATTTTCCATCTTTTATCATATTCTTAAAATCAGTCGATTTCTATTTAGGACACCGTCAGTAAAATAACATTCACCGTCTCAATCCTACATTCACATGACATTAAAACAGGTTAAATAAATACTTAAATAGAGACAAAAACAGTCCCATCTATCCATGTGAGTTGCTTTGAAATCTTAATACGGATATGTCATTCCCAAACGACGACGGAGAAGAAAAGGAGACCTCATTGAGCGGTCGAACGAAGAAGGAAGAAGAAGAAGAAGGGGAAGAGGGGTTAGAGTAGTATGCATCATAAGTTTCAAGGCAGAGGTGTTTAGTCTTCATTTTTTTGATCTCAGCCATTTTGTTTGTTGGTTTGGTAATGTTTGTTTCAGAATGCACAAACTGTAATTAATAATGGAGTTTTGTGTTATATGGAGTACTAGTATTTCTGCAAATTTTCCATGTTTTGGTAGTGGTAGTGGTATTTTGTTTGGAGGTTGGTGAATGTTATTTTGTCCTCTAGTATGAAATTTTAGTAGGATCATTCATAAGAAGATGTGATTTGATTGTATACAATTCGTAATGGGGCGTGTTAATATCGTCGACACATTACTAATTATCGTCGATAATTAATATATAAATTTCTCATAAAGCCCTTCATTTTTTACTTTCATCCTATCTATCTAACATCTTTCTAACAAAATTACTCTCTTCAGTAAAAAAAAAAAAAAAGAAATTTCCCATGGTACCTCTTAATTTTGTCAGATTTTCCATGGTACCCTTACTTTTAAGAATCTGCTCATAGTACCCTTGAGGTTCCATTTTTGTGCTTGTGGTGCCTCTTAAAGTAACGGTCGTTAACGGAACGTTAAATTTTGATGACGTGACAATAATTACTAAATTAAAAATTAGAAATTAATGTTA
>JAOWBH010179619.1:0-10125 GCA_028566215.1 Silene coronaria
CTGTCCCTCCATCCATGTATTGCATGGACTTTTACTTTCAATTTAATGTCACACACACTTTTTTTCTCATAAAAAAGAAGATAAATTTAATTACCTAGTTGATGAAACGCTGCCCTATTAAGCAGCATGTTATTGGTGTTTGGATCAATGTTGAAATCAGGCCTCATCTGTGGCAAAGCTACTTCATGAACATCCTGTATAATAACTCATTTGATGAGAAATTCACTCCATAATCATGTTTTTTTTTTAAGATTACGGAACTAGGTTCTCAAAACACATAACTATGTTAGTGATACGATCTGAAATAAAAACGGAAGAAAAAGGATTGAAAAATGCAAAAACAAAAGGTAAAATTACTAGCTAGACTAATAATACCCGTCACTTCTATTTTAGTGTGTATCAGTCGATCAGTATAATAAAAACTAGGGAAGAATACTCTATAAAATACAATCATATGTATATGTATAGGGAAATTAAAGGAAGTTTCATGCACATAATTAATTAGCAAGTTTGATCATGCACCTATATATATAACTACTTCATATTAACATCTACCCTAGCTAGTTCATATCTTTTTTTTTTTTTGGATAAAATTGAACATCAATTAAGAAGGCGAAAGTTGTTTGAATACATCAAGGGAGCGGGTTAGGGGATAACGGAGATTCATTACAAAATTCCCATGATTAATACTAGTATCCTTCAGAGAGTAATGTGCAATAACATTAGCACCCGCATCTGCAACCTCTTCTCGAATATGATCTTCACACATGGTAACGGGTCGTCTATCGACACTCTCAACTTTCAACTCTTTGGTTTTCATTATCATTATCATGTTACTCGGCCTCTAAGTTTCTAATTAATCATTTAGCTAGATACTACATATACATATTCATCTTCCTTCTATCATTACATACTTTACTTATTAGCTTCCTAATAAGAATTGTATTAGACTTGCAAGTCCATTATATTACCTTCATACAATAATCATATCCCTAGGGTCGTCGTTCTTTTTCACATACACATTTTACGTACTCTATTTACTATAGTAATCATCAAGTACTATATTTAATATAGTAATCATAGTTCCTTACAAATACATTTTTTTTTTTTAATTTGGTGGTAAATGCAAAATTTACAATTTACAATATCATTATTTCATGCTTCAATTCTTTCTCATAAAGCATATATATCATCCTCTATGAATTTTCTATATATCAAGTTAATAATTCATCTATACTATACTAGTTCTACATATCCTTATTATGTATAATTTTCTAATAATTTAATTCATCTATCTATCCTTTATGAATTTTCTATCAAGTTAATTAACTAAACATCATTATTGATCAATGAACTAACTAATCACTAAAGATTATTGATTCATTGTGATTGAATTTAATGTTAGTGATGAGTACAACATCATATCATGCATCCTTTAGTCACTTTTCCTTGTTGAAACTTTTTCTATATTATTGATGATGGAAAACCCCTCTTATAAATACTAATTACTTTTGCAAACTTATACTCTTAACCCCCATTTTTCCACACAAAAATGGGTTATTAGGGTTAAATGAATTAAATGGATCAATGGAATAGTATTTTGGATAAAGCAAAGTTGGAAATATTTGTCTTGCTTAATTACAACCACTAATTAAGAACTTGTAATAATAATAATACCTATATATACATTTCAATCTTACATTTATATCTTCCTAAATTTGATAAAAAAAAAAAAAAAAAAGTAAGGTACCAAAACTCATACATACATCTTAACTCCAACTAACTAGCTATAAAACAACTAATCATCATCAATAGACAAATCAATCACATTCAACCATGAATCCATCATCCATGGAACCTAAAAAAGGGGAAAAAAAATAAAGCTCAATTGAGCAAAATCATCATGTGGTTTAAATATCCTTCATCTCTATTCAACAAACCTATGGAAATGAAATAAACAGAAGGAGTAACAGATAATTTATCGCGTTATTCATTCATGAATCCATGAAAGTAAGAAAAATAAAAGCTCAATTGTTGTAGCAAAACCCTACAAGGTTTAAGTACAAGATATAAGCTCAAAATTTGAAGTAAAAAAAAAAAAAGCTCGAATTCGTGATGAATGCTAACCTCGGTGGTGATCATCACTTTATGAGGAGAAGAATTCCCAAAAAATGAGGCCACATTATCAAAAAAATGGCGAATGAAGCTCATAATTAGCTCAAAATTTGTTGGACTTAATTATAAATATATGATCATAGAGTATAATTTATTTATTTGGAAAATAATAATATTTGAGAAGAGCCAAGAGAATGGAAGTTTATGCAACTATACAAAATGATTATATACTTACATTATGTCTTTTTTCAAGTAGATAGACATTGACAACACAAGTATGGGAATTGGAACATCAGGAGGGTAAATATGTATTTTCACATCCTAAAACCCTAGTGTCATGGGCCTTCTTACGTGGCCTCACTCAAAACAAATGATCAATTGGGCTGAGTGATTTTGAAGCATAACAGCCCAATGTGTTAGCAATACAAATGGGCTTTTTTTCGAATGACCCGTGAAGGAAATTGCTTCATGTTGGAGGACCGCTGCTTCGTAAAAAAAAAAAAAAAAAAAAAAGTGCAGACAGTGCTTGGTGAGTCATTTTGATTTATTCCATCCTAAAGGATATGCTCGGATATGATCAAACTCAACTTGGGCTCGAACTTGCACAAATTTTAGGTAGGGCTCGTCGAAAGGCCGGTTCAGATCATTTACACTCCTGGTTGTTAGTAACATCCTTGAAGATGGCTGTTACAGCATCAAACTCAAATTAAGCTTCCTTGCTGAAATACAGGCATGTATGAGTAGATAGCCAAACCTCACTGATACGGAGGGGCACGTAGAGAGACGGACTCAGCTCATTTACACGCCCGCATCAAAACCTGCCAAGGTTGTATATCAGTATATATATAATAGCTTCCTTGCTGAATGCTCTGTGTCATCAGGTGGTTCACAGGCATGTTGTTTAAGACTCCTACCAGACCGCCTATGCTTGCTTTGATCTTTCAGTTTGGCACGATTTCCAATGAGTACGACGACAGCAAATTCAGTGACACCCATCAAATTATTGGTACATCTAAATTATGGAAGAATAGAATTTTTGAGATTTCTAATTTGTATAATACCCTGAAAGTTCAGAATTATGCATTACATTACTTCTTGCTTGTGTGTCTTAAGGACTTTGCATTACATTACTTCACCTAACACACTAACTCTCTTGGTCTTTTATTATTTTTTCAAATACTGGGTTCAGCATTAGCTTAAAATATGTTATTATCTTTACTCAATTTAAAAAAAAAAAAAAAAAAAAAAAGTAAGAATTACGCGTTTCTACTGTCCAACAGACTAACAGAGATCCTCGATTACGAATGGTGTTCCGTCTACTGTCTCGGCCTCTTACTGTCTTTCGACACAGGGGCCTCAGGAAAATTGTTATATTTCACATAAAATTGCAACTGATCATTAATCCAAGATGGTATAGATTGAGCACCATATAGTTTAGGACAGGTTACGGACTTACGGCATGACGTGCATTGCAAGTAATCCCTTTGAGCTGTAATAACACTTCAATGCTGTTTAATTCAAGTGATAGACATAAATGTTGAACAATTTTGACATCTTTGATATTCTGTGTACCATTTACATTACTGTTTTCACCGATCGCTATTTACAAGGAGTTGTTGGCTGCGTCAACCTCTGTGCTGCTTAAATTCACAGAGTGACCACGACACAGGCTCATAATCTTACTGTCTTGTAACTTGAAACCTTGGAAATGTCTTGAGAAGACTCGCCACTGATAGAGGAAATGTCGTTTGGCAATTGGCATCGTATCATTTCTCTTGATTATTAGGCTGATTCTTGGCATCGAAACTTTGTTGGGACCTGCATCAGATACAACACTAACTTCGTCAACTGTAAACACTTAACTATTTTCAGTTCTAGGCTGTTTCGGTAAATTATCATTATTTCCACACCAACATTAGTACAATACTCAGTTTCTTGAGCCTCCTATCAATAGAGGGGTAAAGAGGGTCCTATGTATGCAGCCTTACTGATAGCAAAACTTTTGTCATGATATTGAATTCCAGGCATCTTTCCGTTTGATGATGCTGACAATGCCTGTGATGATCTATCTTATTGTATATTCAGGGCCATAACCAGCATTAGCTGATCATGATAGTGGACCTTCAGTATACTGTATGATTTCAGCTGCATGTAAGGCCCTGAGGTGATTATAGCTTAACTAAGTTTACCTTGCTGAATTGCTTTGACAGTAGATGTTTTACTAATGTGTTGTATAAGGCTGTCCTGAGCGCTAAGCTCATTTCGATCCTTTGTTTGAGACTTTGAGGATGCAACGTTCTACTAGACAAGAGTCTCTTTAGTTTCAATTCCTGCAAATTCATTGAAAGATTCACAGTTCACAAAGCACTCAAGAACTAGACCATACATGACAGTCATCCGGGATTTGACCTTTTTAAACTCCTGATGACTTTTCATGTCATGAATGGTAGAATTACAGACAAAACAAAGTAAATGACAGGGAAGGAAATTAAGTAAACCTTGACGATGACAGCAGAACAGGAGCGGATTTGTTGAGTCTGCTTGAGATTCTCGGCCTTCCTAAATGCCAACTCTTGCAGATTCTCCGGTTTCACATAGAAACAGTGATAAATCCAATGAACATAGCCACTGAAAGCCAAATTCACATAGAACAATAGCCACAGTACTGTGTCAACAAACCTGACACGCCAAGAAACACATCCTGAGTTGTGACCGAAAAACAATTCCATGGTTTTTTCCAAAGAACTTGCTTGCATAATGTTCAGCAATCGTGTTACCAATCTCACACAAATTGAAACCTAAGGGAGGACCTTGACTTTTAGCTCTCCAATGAAAATCCCAGCAGTTAGAAATAAAAAAGAATTATGGTCCAAACAATCTTTCTACAACTAATAATATAGGTTCGACGCCTGTTAGTATCAGTACTATCCTTGTGGCTCCATTTCATTCAGGAAAAAATTTGATTGATTTGCAAAAATGTTAAGAGACATAACATTATACGGAGTAATTGTAATATAATTTTGATCTCCAGTCTCATCTGTTCTTGCAAAATGCAGTCACCATCTCAAATTATCAGAAATCACACATGAAAATTGAACAATCATCAAAGATTTGGGATACCGTCTCAAAATGAGAAACATTAACATTTCGATTATGAACAATAATCATGGAAAAATGATCTGATCCCAAAGGGGTACTTCCTTTTCCCTTTTCCATGTACAGTTGTAGACTTGTGGTTTATTTCGGCCTTTTTCTTTTGGCCGGAAATGACTGTCTTTACAATCTCCCATCTTATAATCTAAATTTCTACTACTAATTTACTCTTTGGAAAAAGTAACTTGGTATATTATTGGAGAGCATACAAATCCGAATGCAGCTGGTCAAACAGGTACATTTTTCCTCGATCCAGAAGCTGCAATCACAGGGGAATAATTTACCTGTCAGATTATTGACAGATTATTTTGAGGCCTTAAAATCATTTTGAGGCACAAGGGCTAATATTCAGGCTACGTATATCCGACCCCCCATTACAATTTGCAGGAGCCCTGAGTCATTGGGTTAATGTTGTTGAGACGAGGTCAAATCGGTCATGCTCTAGCAAAGCAAAAGGAATCTAAATGTTTATCAGTCATCATTCCTAGCGATGAAAGCTTCCATGATAAACACGATAAATGAATAGAGAATAGACACCATAAAAATACGAGTAACAAATCAGATACCTGGCTCATTTTTCAGGGTCACTCTTAAATCCAAGAGGCACAATGCTTACTGAATCAGCATTAATCCCAGCAACATTACCTATTCCCTGATTCATGTCACAAAACAGTGTATGTAATCAGGCTGAGTTTACAGTCAATAAACAAAGAACAGAGACAAATTGCAAAAAGCACAAAGTGGTACTGCAGAATGCATACGGTTTCTAATTCATGCTGAACGCGGAAATTAGTCCCGAAATGAACCTACAGAACCGGAAAAATTCTTAGGTGCACGCTATGCACCGCATCATCTGTACACCCTCGCTATTAATATAAGTAATACTCCGTATTTCATTTTCTTGAGATTACGCTTCCAAGTTTTGTGGAAAATCTTACATAAGAACTTTCCACATCCCCACCTGAGTTAGAAATTTTTTCCTTTGTAGATAGCGATTCTGAAGTCCAACACATAAAATTTTAGGACAATATATGATATTCAGAAATGAACCTGGTTTGTTGAAGATCGTGCAACAGTTCTTTGAGGGATAAGGTCAATCGCTGTGGCGTCGTCCATTTGGGCATCAATGCCAATATTACCATTTAGAGTTGGAACTAGGCGGTTTTGCTCTCTCTCCCTCATCGTAGGGCCAGATGTTTGATTCGGTTCCCACCTAACTTCAGTACCATTCGCCTGTTGAGAACTCACATCCCCAATGCGTCCAGAATCATCATCCCTTGGAAACTACAGACAAATAACCATCAATTACTGAATCTAGGAACCTTTAGAAAAATTAAGATTCAGCAACCCAAAAGAACGATTTC
Organism: Silene coronaria; assembly: GCA_028566215.1. Classification (NCBI taxonomy): domain Eukaryota; kingdom Viridiplantae; phylum Streptophyta; class Magnoliopsida; order Caryophyllales; family Caryophyllaceae; genus Silene; species Silene coronaria. The sequence goes on from JAOWBH010179619.1 coordinate 6,633, forward strand.
TTAAGATCAAACCTCCACTCTCTGCCTTAGCAAAAGATATCGTTTGTGTGCTCGTTTGCCGCCAACATGTGCCCCAATATCACATTGTAGGCAAAGAGAAGTCCCATCAATTTCACAATAGAAGTAGGCTGCATTAAAGTTTCATATACATCAAATGTGCAGAGAAAAAAACAGACAGAAGGCCTTTTTCTAATGTAGAAACACACCAACCTGGAACATTTTCACAAACGTCACAGTTGTGTACAGCAATAAGGGCATCTAGTCCAACGCGTATATGTCTACTAGCAAGCTTGTTACATAAATGCACCTGCCCCAACAACCGAATTTTTTTGAAGAAATAAGCCATCAAGTATAAAAAGTCCAAAAATGACTCTTTACATATAGCTGTATAGGATGCATGATTATTGATTGATTCGATGGTCTGGTGATTCAGGACAAAAAAAAAATTATCTCCATAACGTTCGTTTTAGGAGGTCTTAAATTGCATACTATTGACTGCTACTAGATGAAAGGCTTTAAAACAATGATATGTTACGCCACCAACAGTACACAAGAAGAGAAAGAAGAGCTAAAAGTCTCAAAACATGGCATGTTCTATGCATAAGTTGCAGGGTATGGAGAGCAAAGACATGCTCACTAATGAAGTTTTCATGAAAAATTAGTTGTGCTATACACTTGGATAATTGGATGCATACCCATGTCGGATACTTATAAGCTATAGGCCAATAGTCCAGTCTTAGAAGCATAGTTCATAGGAGTTTTTATCTGGAAGAAGCCGTAAGGAAGTAACTTCACAAGCGGGGGGTTATGCGAACCCCTGGCCTATTATCCACAAGCCATTAGAATGAGTGTCTTTGGATACAATATTAGGAGAGAAAGGAAGGGGACAGGGAATGGAACAAGGGAGTTTTCCTCCAAAACTCTCCTATACACCATTGAAGCCAAACCATCCAATCCGCACCATGATCCTCGTGCTACCACGAGAAACGGACCAGTCATTGGAATCATAGCCAAAAAAATTACCTCGTGCCGTTTTGGAGGACCATTAACTTGCAACTACCTAAATTTAGGTACTAATACCTAACAAGCTTGTACCTTAAATCCAAGGTCATGTGCACCCAACATGTCACATTCACAAACTTACCCGTACTGTCCCAGGTACAAAGAAACACCAATATGGCACAACCAAAATTCATAAGAACATTGTTTCACACTCCCTAGTAGTCAAATTATGCACCTTTATCAAAATTGACCCTTCAAACTCCAAAAAAAAAACAAATTTCATAAGACTTGTCAATATAAAAAAAAAAAAAAAAATGGAACAAAATAAATTACTCCATTACAAACTAGCAGCAATCAGGCTTCAACTACAAATTTTTCTGCAGTTAGCTCTCAGCTTGCAACCTTAATGTCCAATTGTCTATAACAAATTGATGAATCTGCAGTGGTGGAGCGATGGAACTAGCAGAGGCCGTCCCCCAAAATAAAAAGTTGAAACTTAAGTTAAATTTTTTTTTTCTAAGCTCCTCTATTAAATTACTAATATGCTCAAAATGCTTTCACTACTAAATCTTGCCTCCGCCAATGGTTAAGCAAGCGAGTATCTAAAGAAGAACATTGAATTCAAAACTACCAACCCCACTACAAAACATAACCAACATCAAATCTAGCATAAACTAACAACGATAGCTAGTAATACAACAAGTGGCAAAGCTAAGGGGCTAGCAACCGTATTCGCCCCACCTAAATATTGAAAAATTGTTAAATTTCTGATACATTTTTTTTTTACATTATTACATTATCATTTCCCCCACTAACTATAAATCCTGGTTGCATTAGTGAATACAACATTAAATCATAACAAAAAAAATAAAAATAAAGACCAAGAACGAGGGTACCTTTTGCATTGTTAGTTAAAATTCAGAACTTTTTTCTAATTTACGTTATTGGATTACTAGTTCACCCCATTAACTACAAATCCCGATTCCCCTAGTGAATACAACATTAATGAATCCAAAAAAATACTAAGATGTGAGGTACCTTTTGCATTCCTAATTAAAATTCCGAACTTCTTTCTAATTTACTTTATTGCATTATCAACTCGCCCCATTAACTGCAAATCTCCAACGTTAATCAATCCAAAAAACAATAGAGGATACCTTTTGCATTGCAAGTTAAAATTCCCGAACATTTTTTCTAATTTACATTATTGCATTACTAGTTCGCTTCACTAACTACCAGTCCCATTCCGCTACTGAACATAACAAAGATGGTACCTTTTGATCACAAGCACAGCATAAAGCAGCCTAGTCTGCAGCACAAAAGAAAATGGCCGCAGCACTCTCACAACCATCACAAAGGGTCCTCATTTCTTCCTTTTCTTCTTTACTGTTCTATTTCATTTGTCAAAAACTACGTCGTTGTGTTACAAACCAATGGATTTCTGCATAAAGTTTGGATTTTTATTATAGGGGTACAAAAGGTAAGGGGATAAGATTACTTGGATTATGGGTTTTGGATGAATTTATTTGCGGAGTATATGCTTAAATAGACTATACAATAAAGACAGCAAAGTTGGTACATGATCATGTTTTTCTGGTTATTGTCTGCTTCTTGTGTGCTCTCCTTGGGCTTCTTTTCAGGATGGTACAAACAGTTCTCAACTACTCACCTCTTTTCCTCCCTTCGTCCCGATCAATTTATTATGTTTTGGTAACATTGAAGTAAGGAAAACGTAAAGAAATAATCGGGATCGAAGTACTATTATTTGTATTTATTGAAAATGTCTTAGACTAACAGTACAGTTGAAACATAAGTGCATTTTTAATTTTCTTAGTGAAGGGAGACGCACGTATTATTAAGTGTATTATTAAGTGTAATGTAATGTTTGAATCATGTAACACTTTATATTTATTGACTCTAGATCTTCTTTGACACCCACAAACAGTACGGGAATACAAATTGTTAGGATTTCTAGTGAAAAATGGAGTGAAAGGATCATAGCTTAGGTAATACTACTCCATAGTAGATCTTTGGGTAAAAGATTGTAGCTTGACTAAGTTTACCTTGCTGAAAGCTTTGACAGTATAGTTCACCGATGTGTAGTTTAAGGCTGCGCTGAGCCCTATGCTCAATTCGTTGGGGATGCAACGTTCTACCCGGCGAATCTCTCTTAGTTTCCTGCAAATTCATCGAGAGATTCATGGTTCACAAAGCACGCGATAACTCAACCATACATGACAGTCATCAGTGGTTTGACATTTCCAATCTTTTGATGACTTCTCATGAATGGTAAAATTAAAGACAAAACGAAGTAATTGACAGGGAAGGAAATAAAGTAAACCTTGACGATGACAGCAGAACAAGAGTGGATTCGTCCAGTTTAATTGGCATTCTCGGCCTTCCTAGACGCTAACCCTTGCAGTTGCTGGGGTTTCACATAAAATTTGTGATAAATTCAATGAAAACCAAATTCACATAGGACCAAAACCCT
>JAOWBH010179630.1:0-10124 GCA_028566215.1 Silene coronaria
GCATAAGAGTACCTAGACATAGTAGCACTTAAGCTTGTTGGCTTTCGAACTGGCTGGGGGCACACCTATGCACCACTTGATACATCATATTTAGTGCATCTTGTAGTCCTTTAATCAATTTCTTCTGACTTGCCAGTTCATTTCCATGTCTATATGTCTTTTTCTTTTCTTTGACAAGTTGTCACTTAGTATCTTCCAACTCTTTGGTCGTTGATGTAAGTTGTTGAGTTGTTAATGTAAGTTGTTCTTCAAGTATTGATACTACACTTGGGGTTCCTTACCTTAAGTTCTTGGATGACCCACTTGGATGGTCAAAAAATAAACTCACACTGTTTCCAGCTCCATAGAGGTTCCCTTGACGTGAAAATCCGCCTGAATTCTTTACGAATATGTCATTCTTAGCTGAGTTAGAAATTTCGTTGTTTTCTTCAGTGGCAGCAACCTCAGCCTCATAATCATCCTACACAACAAATCACACTCAACACGTATAAGAATATTTCTCAGATTGACATGGTCCTAGGTAGTTACTTATCAATATAAATATTCGAAGAGCCTCACATTTAGCTTTGCTGCTCGGGGATCACAAAAAGACTTATCTTTTGGCATTTGATGTGTTATCACAAAAAGTTCAGCTACAGTTGACAATTTTCCATTATCTTTCATCTGGACATGTATGAATCTTTAGAACTAAGCTTTTACAACTAACTGACATGAAATTAGAATTCAAGTTTAACCATTTTGATTTACCATTTTCTTAGCTATTTGCATAGATGATTTTGAACCTTGACAATGCTTTGTGCCACCCTTCGGTCCACCCATCCTATTGTGTAGATATTGTGTTGATTTCTTCTTAAACTCCGGAGTGGATTTAACCTTTTTAAACTGTTGTCTAATTGTTGTCGACATCCAAAAAACAGTTTTGTGAATGGGCACCTTGTCTGCCTTATTCACCATGTCCTTGAGACGACTGCCGCCTTTCTTGTTGAATTGAGCCTTCACTGCATGTGAGTGTCTTTCGTTCCATTTGAATTTTTCCTGTCATTAATAAATTAACAACACCAATGACATGCATCAGATATGTTACAATAGGAAAGGTGTAAATCATTTCCACCACTGAACTGCAAATTATTCATACCCAAAAAAATCTCCACCATTGCCCTTTCGCAATGGTTGATGCTTTTTTCCAACAAGTGTAAGGTGCATCATAATACAATTGAATGCCGTCAGTTATAACTTGAACAACTGAATTTGCATCGAACCTGCAAATTTAATACCGCAAACAACCTAAAGAATAGACAATTTATGAGAAGTAAACAAATGCACAGTATGGAAGTGAGTATTACCATAGACCATCAGGTTCAAGAACTAAGGTAGACGCTGGATTTCCACAAGTGTCTGAAATCTCATTGGCAAATTGTTCTTCTACAACATGCTCCACGTTAATGGGCTGAGTCGGTTCTTGAGTCTCGTCATCCTCTTCCTCTTCGAATGATTGTTCAACCATGTTACCTCGTAACCTATTCATATGACCAACCATCTATCTTTCCAAAAGGAAGGCATAATCATTAAATCTTTAAAAAAAAAACACAAATGAACAAACAAATAATGTACATAACATAACTGAGTGTAATGGTACTTTAATAATGCAAAATGTGAATAAATAAAGCAGATAAATAAAGTCACATAAATGAGTATCCAAAACATTAACAAAAAATGTAAGCATTTAAAGCATCAATTTGGCAATTTCAAGAATCATCTTAATCATAAAAACTCTCTTCAAAGTCGTCACTTTCATAGTCATCGCTGCTCGTTTCATCATCAGCCAATAATTCGTCCTCCTCATCTGTTTCCACCTCAATTTGAACATCATCATCATTTTCATCAAGCAACACCGCTTCTTCAAATTCATCATCCCTCATCCAAACTCCGTCCATATCATCATTAGGATTAGACAATAAAAGTGGGTCATTGATGACCTCTTCTTGGAATGCTATTTGGACTTCAGGAATATCAATTGTTGATCTCATTTTCACTGGGAAAACAGCCCACCAACAATCTTTGTCTTTCTTAAGGCTTGGGTAAGGCACAAAGTATACTTGTTGAACTTGAAAAGCCAAAACAAATGGATCGTACTTGGAATACTTTTTTGTGTGATTCACCTCAACAAGTTTATACTCAGGATGCACTTTTTTACCATTACCGGAGTCAAACCAGTCACATTTAAACAATATTGTCTTATAGCTTCTTGTTTCTTCACTATAAACCAACTCAAAAACATCCTGCAAAATCCCATAGTAATTTGATCCTTCCAAGCTCTTCACGCATACGCCATAATTCATCGTGGCCTTGTTCTTCCCATAGGAGTAAGTATGAAAATTATAACCATTAATGTAGTAATGATCATATCTTCGTACAGATTTGTAAGGACCAATGGCAAGGGTCTTAATAAGATCTGTCTTGATATGTTCCGACTTTGTAACCTACAATTGTCGGAATAAATATTAAAAGATTGTCGAAGTAAATATTATAAAGATAGTACAAATGTAATGTTCTAAGGTAAGGTAATATACTTAAATATTGTTTTAACCATTCCGGAAATTGGTCTGCAAACTTGTTCCATATCTCATTAGGACGCACTCGAGGATGTAATCTTTTCAACTCCGTCTCAAATACCCTTTCAAACAGAATGCCTATCAATAAGACTTTCACAAATAGATAAACTTAAGAAAGGTAGTAAAATGTTTGTGCTGATTTTTACCTTTCGTAATCTCTCAGTATCTCACAATTAGCTAGTACATAACCATGAGCAACTTGATAGTCCTTATCATCCAAATATTTTATCTCGCCATTAGTGCTAGCATGACCTACGTTAACAGAAAACAGTGGAGGGATATCTGGATCTCCTACTGGATTATTTCTTGGAGCATTTCGGACGATATCTCTAGCCTTTGTGTCGACATCAGGCTCGAAATAAAAGGTACAGAAGTTATAAATTTCTTCAGTGAGATAGGCGTTGCAAATAGATCCTTCCACTCTCGCCTTATTGCCTACTTTTCTTTTTAAATGATTGAGAAATCTGTAACACGAACTTGAGATTAGATAAAATGTACAACAAAATTGATATGGAGTAAATATAAGAAATAACTCAACACATACCTTTCGAAAGGATACATCCATCTATAATGAACTGGACCCCCAACTTTTGCCTCTAACGGTAAATGGATAAGTAAATGCTCCACGACATTAAAAAAAGTCGGAGGAAAAATTCTCTCAAGTTTGCAAATAATTACAGCAATATTCTCTTCTAATTGAACCACATCTTTAATTTTTAAACTTGAAGAACAAATGTCTCTAAAGAATTGGCTGATCTCTGTTATTGCTTTCCACTCTTGGAGAGGAAGCAACTCTTTTAAAGCTACGGGTAACAACCTCTCCATAAATACATGGCAATCATGTGATTTCATGCCAAATAGTTTTCCTTCTCCTAGGTTCACACACATACTCAAATTAGACGCATAACCGTCAGGAAACTTAAGGTCGAGTGCCCATTTGCAAAGAACTTTCCTTTTATCCTTAGTCAACACAAAAGAAGCATGAGGCATTGTCTCTTTCGAGTTGTCATGAAGGTGTAACTTCCGACGCTTATAATGAATTGCCAAATATTTTCTTGTCTTCTTGGTATCTTTGGTCTTACTTTTAACATCCATTATTGTGTGAATAAGTTGATCAAAAAAGTTCTTCTCAATATGCACTACATCTAAGTTATGGCGAATTAGAAGCTTGCTCCAATATGGAAGTTCCCAGAGTATACTTTGTTTTGTCCAATTGTGCTCGGCACTTTTCTCGCATGAAGTGTTATACCCAGTAGCTTTAGGCAAGTTTGACACACGTTTCCAAATATCTTCTCCATCTAGCCTTGGTAGAGGTGTGGAGTGATCTACTTTGTTTTTCACAAAACTACTTTTATCACTGCGAAACATATTAGATTGTTTTTGGCTATGTTTAAGATAGAAAGACTTTGATTTCTCCATGCAATAAGGACATGCCAACCTTCCCGCTGTAGTCCAACTCGAAAACATGCCGTATGCGGGAAAATCACTTATAGTACACAAGAGTACTGCTTTCATATTAAATTTTCTCTTTTTGGAAGCATCGTAAGTGATTGCCCCAACATTCCACAAGTGCTTCAATCTTCAACTAAAGGCTGCAAACATACATCAAGCTTCCCTTTTGGATTCTTTGGACCAGGAATAATCATACTTAGAAACAATGTCTGCCTTTTTATGCAAAGTAACGGGGGCAGATTATACGGTGTAAGAATAACTGGCCAACATGAGTAATTTTCCCAAATTTTCCAAATGGATTGAATCCATCCGTGCACAATCCAAGTATCACATTGCGTGGTTCAGTAGCAAAATCGGGATATGTAGCATCAAAGTGTTTCCACGTCTCACCGTCGCGTGGATGTGACATCGTTTCGTTCTCTCGTGGATACTCATTATGCCAACTCATATAAGAAGCTGTGCTTTTAGCTGCGTAAAGCCTCTGCAATCTAGCTGTAATTGGGAAATATATCATAAAATTCTCAGGAATAAGCTTACCATTCGCTTTTTTTTTAATCGTTTAGCACCACATGAACCACATTTCTCCAAATGAGCAGTTTTGTTCCAAAACAAGACACACCCTTCGCGAAATACATCAATCTTAAGATGTGGAAGTTCAAGACCTTGTACCAACTTTCTTGTAGCATAAAATGACTCTGTCATTAAATTATCATCTGGAATATCTTTCACAAAAGAAGCAAAAGCATATATTGCACGATGAGGAATGTTAAATTCACACTTCAAATTTATGATCCTTAAGGCAATTGACAATAGAGTTTTCTTGCAACCATCATATAAAGGTTTCTCCGCATTCTTTAACATATCAGAAAACTGTCTTGCTTGTTGGTTCGGAGGCTCTTCACCATCTTCTAAACCCTTATCATTGGACACTTCACTTATTGGGACATATGAATCCATGACCATATCTCGATAAGGATTTAACTAAGTCCTTACTTCAGTACTTGACTGAGCTTCTATGTATGTTTCACTATGACAACTCCAACAAGAGTAGTTATTGCGATACCCATTCTTATATAAGTGTAATTTAACCAATTCCATATATGGCTCACTCCAGCAATTAGAACAAGGGCATTTTAAAAAAGGGTATTGTTTAAAATTTTCCTGGTTACAAGCAAACTTTATAAAAGTATCTACCCCAGCAACAAACTCATTTTTAAGATAACCATCTTCATCTAGTCTATTGTACATCCACTCTCGATCAACCATCTTGTACATTAGACATATAAATTCAAGCAAAGAGTATAATAGAAGAACAAAAGTTTTGATGAAACTATCAAAAGCATAAAAAAATTACTAACAACTTAACAAGCAGAATAAGACAAACCAATTTGAGGAACAGTTTTGAACTCAAATACTAAGAATCAGACGGAAAGACATGTGCTTTACAACTCACCAAATCGAAAGCTTTGTATTTCTTCTACCGGTAATGACAAGTTAAATTATCAATCCCAAGCATGCAAATTTGGTTTCCTAATTAGACATAGGAATCTCAGACACAAATTGTAAACTGAAAACAAGACTAAAATATTTGTACTCTAGATAGACAACATCTTTTTTTATTAGGACTGTAAACCCTAATTAAAACAAGATTTTCAATAGACTGAAATTGAGAAGGAAAGGAAAAAATTAAAGAGTACTAAAATAGATATTAATAGTTTCCATACCTGACAATCCAAATGAATAGCAACGAAGAAGAAGATTCTGCTAAGAACCAAATGAATCCAGATGTGACTATATGCTAAGAGCTCTCCTTATTTATTATTTTTCTTTCCCCTTTTTTTATCGTGGAGGGAAATAATAAGTTTTGGGGGGAGAATTATCGCCTAAATGGTTGTTTCTAGACTCCCACCAAAACACACATAACATTAAAAAAATATAATAAAGAAATGTAGATATTAGTGTAAGTTATAGTCTTACAAAACATTAACATTAATTTATCCCGCTAGTCTTACTTAAGACGGGAATTTTCGTCTTAACATTAAAACAGATTAAATATCGTATCACTTAGATATATATAGAAGTGGCAACGGTATCAGTTTCAGTTCGGGTTCTATCGGATCGAATTATTTTGGTCGATCTATATTTTCGATTTCAGTTCAGTTCAATTTAGGTTAGATTCAATTTTTGCTTCTAATCAATTGTAGATAAGGTTCGGGTTGGGTCAATATCGAACAGATAAGATTCGGGTTGGGTCAATATTCAGATCAGATGTCAAGTGATTTGGTTCTTTATACAAAATAATACACATATTTTTTTTAAAATACATAATATATAATGTTTTTTTTATAATTAGATATAATATTAATTCAGAGACGCCAAAAGGATGTCACTCATGCACAAAAGGACACCCTAAATGTGACGCCCAGGTACATTCGGGTCATTTCGGGTTTCAATATTGAGTTTCAGTCATTAATATACGAGTTGAAACCGGTTCGAGTATATTGCGGTTCAGATTAATACAATTCAGGTTAAAACATTTTATGTTCATTCGATCTTGGTTCAATTTCGGATATTACAAATTCGGTTTAACTTCGAGTCAGTTCAGGAGGATTTAGGTTTCGGGATGAAATTCGGTTATACCTTTCGGATGTACGGTCAGGTGTAGATTCAGTTAATTTCGATTGATTTTTCGGGCTCGGTAACTTTTGTCAGGTCTAGACATATAGGACAAATCTTTTACATTGTGTTTTTATCTAATCCACATACTATTTGCATAATATATCAGTTTAGATTCGTATTATACTACCTCATATAAAATCGTTTTACAAAAAGGTAACGGTTAAATTGTGTTTTTTTTTTATAAGAAGCTCTTTTATCTATTTTTACATCGACTATAATTTAGTAATTTTGGGTTTTTCTTCAATTTACCACTAATTACTTTTTTTCTTCAATTTTCCTTGTTTTGACAAAACGAATTAGGCTAGATCTGATTCGCTAACAAATTCCAAATTGATACAGTCGTATTTATCTGCAATTCGCGGGGTGGAGCGTATTAGGTTAGAAACTAATTATAAAATAGTTGCGACTTAGCAACTAAATGTAGAATGGTTGCTAAATGGCAACCAATTTAGCAACTAATGCAGATTCGGTTGCTAAATAGCAACCAACTTAGCAACTAACAGTAAAATGGTCTCTATTTAGCGACTAAAATAAAATTGGTTGCTAGTTAGCAACTAATCTACGCTCGGTCGCCATGGTTGATCGCTAAGCAGCTGTTTTCTTGTAGTGATATAAAAGGGTCATACATTACTCACTCACCACGTGTATAATGATTAATTGAGTAAATGATTACCTCAGTAGTAATAATTACCCATAGCTTCTGACAAATCTATTATCAAAGAATTTGTTACTTTAATAATTAATTGTTCTAGTAATTATTTCCCAATTAAATTTTATATCCGAATTATTTCATAGATTCCAAACAAGCCGACTTTGTGTTACGGTTTACTGCATAACAAAATCTGAAGCAATGACATTTACTTAACTATATTCTATACTCCCTCCGATCTAGACAAATGGTAATATAAGGAAAAATGGGTTATTTAAGAAAAGGTGGAAAAGTTGTAAGCTTTGAATGAGGCCACAAGAATAATGTATTGTGTAATTAAACATTGAGTGAGTGGGTGAGTGGACCATTTGATGGCAAACATGTAAATAGATAGTGAGGTATAAGGGTAGCTTAGTCATTTTTTAGCCCAAATAAGGTATGTTACCATTGGTGTGGATCGTCCGTTTTAGGTCAATGTTACCATTTGTCTGGATCGGAGGGAGTATATAATACATATATAAATAAAGGATTGATTACGTTGCACAAATCTAAGGAGTATGGCGTTTGGTACGAGAAAGGGAAAGGAAATTGAGTCAACAAGGAGAAACAAGGGTAAATGGAAAGGATTACCTCTAACATGCTTACCTGTTTGGTTGGATATTAGACGGGTAAGGAAATCAACGATATTAAAACCATCACCCACTACCTTCACCACCATCACCCACCATCTACAACATACTCCCACATCGGCACCACCATTAGAAGCACCGTCGGCGCCCCAACACAATTTCACCGACGGCGACCTCGTCACCACGCCAACCCAACCCCACCAAATACCCACAATTCCGTTCCCTAAATACCATAAAACCCTCCACGACCCGTCAAAACCCTCTTCCCTGCCACTCAAAACGCGAGATCTGGTGTTTTGGGTGGTGGGAAAGGGGGTTTCGACGGGTGGTGGAGGGTTTTATGGTATTAGTCGTGGGTATCAAGATGCAAGGTTGCGAACTCTGACGTGAATGGAATGGAGTGTGACGAGGGTCTGTATGACTAAGGGACGTCAACGGCGGAGATGAAGTGCTACGACGGAGGGAGGGCAACTGTCGTCGTCACCGGTGTGGTAGTGACGGTGGTGGTGGTGGTGGTGAGACTTGTGGTGAGTGTTGATAGTTGAAGGGCTGGTGATGGGAGGTAATAAGCAAAGGATTTGATACCGGAATCAATCTAGAAGAGAAAGGGGTGATACTAATCTAGAAGATGGGTAAAGGGTATGGAAAAAAGGTCAAACAAACATTGACAAAGGGAAAGGGAATGAAAATGAATGATTCCCTTTCCTATATACCCCATACCAAACGCCCCTAAAATTTTAAAAAGATACCCTATATGTTTTTCATATATGTCGCTATCAATTCAAATATTGAGATACATATTTATCTCATATAAAAACGGAAGACATAACATCACTCTAAAATTATTAATGCTACTTAGGTTTGCGAGACAGAAAATAATAGCATGTCAAAGGGAGTATTAACAAAAATTATTAATACTAAGATTTTTCTTCTAAAAATTTAATACTCCATTTTAAAATTTTGAATTAATTATAATTTATAAAATAATGTCAAAGGCTCATCTTATATTACAAAAAAAGGTCATTTATACAAAGTCAAAGAGAGTATTTTATAACGACAAATTACGAGTATCATTTATGATGGTTATATGTCTATATGAGTATATTTATCTGTCTTAAGCTTGAAATGAAAATGTCTTATACCCGTCATGTAATATGAATAAGACAAAGGTCATATGTATATAGGAAAAAGTGAGATGATACTTGACCAATTTTAATATTTAAGACGCATATATTCGTGTTAAGAAAGTGATACGAGTACGGAAGCGTAAATAAAACTAACAATGTTGTGGATGGGGGTCAAACTCGTGTCTCTTGAATTGGAGGGACGATTTGAGTTGCGTACCACGATATTTGACTAAAATCCGCCTAGATTCGAGTCAGTGGATGTTTAGAATAAAGATGCCGATCTTTATTATAAACGAGATTTGAAAAGAATCATTCAAATCTGAGAATTGGTTATCAAAACTTGATTGATTTTCTAAATTTTATTATAAACATGGATTGATTTTTAATGAATACAACCTAAACTATTTATAGCAACTAACATGACGACTTCGAACTTGACACAATGACTTAATTTTCTGATGGCTTGACTTCTAATACCAGCCATATTACACGGCTATTTTCATCCTCCTAATGACAATAACATTGTCTCGAATTCGACTTCTACTGGCGTTATATATCGTCTTATTTAATTAAGCTAATAAAATATTACTCCTAATTTATCTAGTTTATGCCTTAACTACTCCTTGCCAAGTTAGTACTCCTTCTCCTCGGTTAACTTGCTGTCCAAACAACGACATCCTACTTGTTTCTTCTCATGTTCGTGCCTAAACTCGAACTCGAATCTAAGCTAAGCTGACTTCATTAATGTCATTTAATATCGTATCATCCCCTCCCGCTTTGAAAGGAATTGACCTCAATTCGGCTGTTCCATCATCACCGACAACGAGATAAATAACCACTGTTGAATGACGCCTACACTCCATCGCCTCCTGGATCATATGTAATACCCGTATTTTCGGGATAATATTATATTACTTTATTATTCACTTATTCATTAGTATAATGTTAGTATATTGGTATTGACTGAATTATCGTA
>JAOWBH010179641.1:0-10123 GCA_028566215.1 Silene coronaria
TCATTATGCCTAATGATCATCTCACTAATCCCAATTAACATAATTAATCCTCTTACTAATACCGGGTATTACAGTTTGGAACCAATGTCCGACTCCCCCGATGGTAATACAACATCGTCGTTCACCTGTTCACCCTCTCCAAGCCTAAGGCCGACACGTGTCCTTGGGACACAAAAGAGTGGGTTGCCCCCGAATCAAACAAAACGTAAGTAGGTATGGATTACCAAGGAATGTACTAGAGACCACACGAGGTTCCTCCTCTGCCGCTTGCTTTCCCATAACAAATAACTTGCCACTAGCCCTTGGGGCTCCTTGGACCGTGCTTGCCAAAGTGGTCGGCCTTGCTTCCGACGCTTGTCCGCTAAAACTTGTCCTTTGAGAAGGGGATCCAATCATGAAGCTTTCACGCCCTTGGCCTCCTTGATTAAAGTTTCTTTGGTTCCAAGCTCCGAAATTACGTAGAGTGGTGAAGCTTTGAGATGGGGCTTGTGATGTGGTTCTAATTTACTCATTTTATACCCCTAACTAACCTCATTTTGCATGCATTCAGTCATATTTGTAGTCGGTTTTCTGGCCAAAATCTTCCTATTTATACTTCTATCTTGTTTTATGTGAAATGTAGGAAAAAAGTCAAATTAGGCAAAAAACCCGTCTCTTTTGCTCATTTTGATGGCCAAAAGACAACTCGTTCATAAAAATGTAAAAGGGAGCAAAGACAAGAAGGCCTTGGTGAATAAAGATGGGCAAATGAGAAGAAGAAAGAAAAAGGTGGGTGTGGGACATCTCGTCCGAGATGCGCACCAGCTCGTCCGAGATGGAGCCTCGACAACAGAGCAACTCGTCCGAGATAGAAGGCAGCTCAACCAAGATCACTGCCATCCCGTCCGAGATCCTCTTCAGCTCCGCCAACTTCTAATCATTTCCTTAAACCTAGTTTTAACCTAATCATTTCACTATAAATACCCATTATGTAGGAGGATTAGAAAAAGAACACATTATGAGCCTCCATCCTTCAATATTAGCAAAATAATTAGATCTAGATTATCTCTCTAATCTCTCTTAATTATTTTTAATCTCTCATTAATTATTCATAGATCTTGGTTGTAACTGAAGAATTATTGGGTTTTATGCACGACTAAGTGACAAGATCTTCATTTATTCCAAAATTTCTTCTAGTATTATTATCATTATTCTCATCTGGTGTTCATCTTGTGGGTATAATTCATAATCTTCATTTAATCCTTTGTTATTCTTTCATTACTCTTCATGTTTATGTCTTGTTTCTTCATATTTGTTGTTGATAACATGATTATGGGTAGTGAGTAGTTTCTTAGCTAGGGTTAATGGGGGATTATGGAGTTTGATTAAGGATCTAATATTTGGTGTTTAGTCATATTACTTGTGTTTTGATCTTCGTTTCAACTCTAGCGCATATGATGTTTGTTGAAATGCTTGTTTGAAAGAACTTGTATGAATCTCTATCTGTTCATCACCTCTATAAGATCGAGAGCCTTAGAAGTGATAGACCGTGCATTAGTTGTTGAGCCAATTGGGTATAGCGAGAGCTACCCCGATTGACTTAGGTAGAGTCATTAGATCAAAAGACTTGACTTATAGTCCGACTTGAACCAATTCACTTGTATGAGACTCAACACCTTATCTACCTTAATCGACCCATAAGAACCCATGACACCTTAGCCCATTTCCTTTATTGATAATCATATCTTACTTGTTGCTTTATTAGTTTTCTCATTTTGTTATTGGTTGATTGAAGTAGTTGATTTCATCCTTTACAAACCCAAGTGGCAATCGACCTTAGACATAGTTTTAGCTAATTGTTTGCGAAACACACTACCGTCCCATGGATCGACCTTGACTTACTTGCTATGCTTGTTTTTTAAGTTTATAAGTATTGTTTTGTTGCGTGACCCCGACGACACGATCGCACCAGATGCTCATACCTTAGCCAAAAATGTTATGGTATAACACTATAACTATATAAGTGGTCGTTTTCTTACCGTTAAAAAAAAAGTTGCCAGTAAATGCTAGTACTTAGGAAAGAAGGTTCTCTATGTTAGATGAACTATCTCAACCAAAAACTTTAAGGTGATGGTTGAGATCCAATTAATGCCAGGATTTGAACTTCGTGAGTTATTAGACACTGTCGGGATTTGATCCCGTGCCCTTTGGTCACACTGACTCTGATATTATGTTAGATGAACCATCTCAACCAAAACCGTAAGGTAATAATTGAAGCCCAACTATTATATTTTTATTCTATGACTGTACTACATTTACAAATCTTATATAGTGTAATCTAAACTAATAAATAGAATATAAGAAAACAAAGGTAAAGATCGACCATGAATATATATATATATATATATATATATATATATATATATATATATATATGCTTGAAACAAAATTTCACATGAAAACATTTGTGATGGATTGATGGAATATGAATGGAATCCCCACATTTCCAACAACGACACTACAAATATGTCATTAGCCAAAATCTATGTAAGACCATGTTTATCCATAGGTCTACTTGACCATGGTCCAACATATATACTCCTCTAATCCTTTATATTCTTCCTCTTTCTAATAGGCACAAGAATTAAGGGTGGGAGTGTGAGTGGGGTTTGGTGATTATAGGGAGGTAGAAATAATAAGGATTAAATAATAATAAATGATATGGGTGAGGTTTGTTGATTGGATAGAGGTAGAAATAAGTAAGATTAAATATTAATAAAGGATATGGGCGGGTTTGATGATTGGAGAGAGGTGAAAGTATAATATTAATAAAAACTTTCCAAATAAGGAAAGAGGGAAGAAAACCTGAATAATCCGTTTTAGGAAAGATGGTAGAATATAGAAGATGAGATGGAGTACCTATTTATTATCTACTCATAACCCATTTTATCAAACTCATCATAAATTTGATACCTTTATTAAGACCTACTTTTCACCTATTCTTTTAAATTTTTTATTCATAAACGTAATTTTTAATGAAAATAAAAAAGACTACCAAAATATATCATATTTGATCGCATTTTGTAGAGAATAAAAATATATGAACTTTGGTATAATTTTTGTATTTTTATTATTTACAAATTGTTAAATCCTACACACACACATTTACTATATCCTACACACTTTGTCAATTTTTTTCCAGTATTACCCTTCCTCTTAAAAAAAAGTAATTACCTTTTTCTCCTTCTGAAAACCTAACCAATTCGTTTATAATTTGATTAATAGGATCTTAATTAGTGCATACATAAGTCAATTTGTGTTTGATTAACAATTTCATTAATATATGTCTTTTGATTGATTGAATTAATGTTCTTTTTCTATTAAGTACTACTGTACTAGTTTGAAATCTCGTGCGTTGCAACGAGTTAATTAACTAGGTATATAATTATAATGAAAAAAGCACTTTATTTGATTATAATTTATAAATTTTCTATTTTAGTAGAGATTATCAATATCATTATTTATAACATATTAATAACCAATTTAGGTATACTTAGCACCATTTTTTTTAAATTGTGATTTTGTCTTAAATAAAATTTATTATCGTTATTTATGACTTATTAATAACTAATATATTTTTATATAACACCTAATTGTTTAGTACCATATAACAATATCGTTTGTTAAGATCACTAATATGTAATCACCTTTATAAATATTACGTGATTTTTATTTGTAGGTTAATGTTGTAACTGAGGCGTGCCGTTACCAACAGTTTGTTGATTATGCGAGAAAAACAAATAATAAATAAATTTTATTATTATGGAGATAATAATACAAACTCTTATAAGAGCTCTCTAAGACGATAATTAAGAGACTCAAAGATTTTGGGTTGATAACTAAGTTCCAAGGACGACTCTTATTTATAATCACAGGATCACCTCACCTTATGTTAATCTTCTGATGTGGGACAATTCTACTATTTATACGTAGTATATTCCCCACATCTACATTATTTTTCAATGTGAGACAAATAACATACTAAGAAATACACCATCATTTTCGCACCTAATTGGACATCCAACTCGATTTTAATATTCGTGCATTTTTTTTATCCTATTTTTTTGTCATAACTAAAAATGTGCAAATGATATTAATTCTATACTCTAATGATGATAGCATTTTTTTACCACAAATCTAATTATATAATTTTCATAATTTTTTTACGATATTTTTTGTCAAATGAAATGTAAAAGATTTATATAAACATTACTTGAATATAATATAAGAAATATGTATTATAATAATTATTTAAAAATTCTCAACTTTAGTTTTTATGTCATATTGTGGAGATAATGATAAAAACTCCTATAAGAGCTCTCTAAGACAATACTTAGGAGACTCAATAGATTTATAGGTTGATACCTAAGTTTCAAGGATGACCCATATTTATAATCATAGAATCGCCTCACCTTTGGGTAATTCTCCAATGTGGGACAATTCTACTATTTATACGTAGTATATTGTAATACTCCGTATTTCTAGGTGTGGGTACTCGGTCGAGTGGGGCGTACTCAACCGAGTAAAGGTTACTCAACTGAGTTAAGTGTCGAGGAAATCTTAGTTGGCTACTGGAGTGTGTGTGCACTCAGCCGAGTACGCGAGGTACTCGACCGAGTAGGCTGCACTCGATCAAGTGTCGATTTATTTAGCGGAATCCGAGCAGTTTGATTAGGATGATTAAGGGATGATTATAAATAAGCATAAGTCAACAGTTAACATTTCAGAACTCTAAAACATTTTATAATCATTCACTAATCACTCTAATCACTCCTCAAGCCAGGATTAATCTTTTGGTGTTAGGATTTCATCAGTTCGATCTTTGATTGTAGAGTAAGTTTTCATATTTCATCATTTTTTTTATTGTGTCTTAACCCTAATCAGTTTTGATTTAGGGTTTGATGATTTAGTAGTGATGTTAGATTATTGTGATTATAGGTGGTGACTTTGTAGAAGAGCAATTCTAGTTGTTGATTGTTGATCGGAATTTGCTTTCGAGGTAGGGTTTCCCTACTCAGTCAATATCTTGTTATTGTGTTATGGCATGTATTGTGATGATATTTGATTGATGTTGTTGATGGTGTCGAGGAAATGTGATTGTGATGGTATGATTGTGAATTGTGAGGCCATTGTTGGGAGATGGACTCCACCCCCACGAATCGCTCACAAGGGGAATGTGCACATTAATGATCTGGGTTCGCTCATTACGATGAGCGGGGATTTTGATGGCTAGGCTGCGGTCTCCCACTGGCGGTGCGGATTACCGGTTGCGATGGGTAATCCATCTTGTTGGTTTGTGATGTTGGAGGTGAATTGAGACGGTTGTTGTTGCTATTGTTTTACTATGCTTTTGATTGTGATTGTATGATGATGTACTGACCGTGGTGGTTTGTTGTTCTTTTTATTCTTCTGTGATC
The DNA here is from genome assembly GCA_028566215.1 of Silene coronaria. NCBI lineage: Eukaryota > Viridiplantae > Streptophyta > Magnoliopsida > Caryophyllales > Caryophyllaceae > Silene > Silene coronaria. Next base: position 5,457 of record JAOWBH010179641.1, read on the forward strand.
CATTCGATATTGCCGGCGAATGGTGAGCATTGTCTTTAGCAAGTGGTTTTGATTGATGAACGTGCATGGGACGAGGATGGGAATCATCTAGCTGAGTCACCGAGCAGCTTTCGCTGATTTTAGATGTTGTCCTTTAGTCATCACACTTTTGGATTTGGTTTGTTGTTGGATTGCTTAGTCATTTTGGATTTACGTTGTAAACAGTTAAACTTTGTACTTTACAATAAACATTTCTATTATGGTCTATTTGATATCTACTCGGGTAACCGAGATTGTAGCACCCTTGGTTTCTAGGGATGACCTTGTTAAAGGCTCCTTAGTAAGTGGGTATTCATTACACCTGCATTATTTTCCATTGTGGGACAAACAACATATCAAGAAATACACCATCTTTTTTGCACCTAATTCGACATCCAACCCGATTTTATAATGAGCAAATACTATACTATCTATTAATATTCATACGATTCTTTTTTTCTATTTTTTATCATACTTAAAATATGTGCAAATGCTATGCTACTATTAAATCAAATTATATAATTTTCAGAATTTTTACGATACTATTAAATAAAAAGAAGTGTAAAAGTTTTTAAATAAAAATTATAAATATCACTTGAATATTATATATAATATTGGAAATAAATATTACAATAACAATTAAAAAATTCTCCACTCTCTTGTGAAGATAATCATACAACTCCTCTTAAGAAAAAAATTAATAGACTCAAAAGGTTTATTTTTGGGTTAATACATAGGTCATTTTTGGCTTGTCGCGAACTTATGAAAAAATAAATTTCCCTAGACTTGGCAAACAAAAGAATGTAGTAGGAATAGGGTTCGAACCACAAGGAAACGATAGTTGCTATGATAAATTGCTATGAGTAGATGTCCATCTAGGTCGATTATCAATTGGGTATGATGGTTGGTTTGATTAACGATAATAAAAAGAAAGATAAATCAATATAAATAAAGACGCCTAGGGGAATAGGGTCACACATGCAAGATAAATATGATTCATGTTAACTTGGGATGCATAATAACGATAGTTGTTTAGGTCTCACGACAACCACCTCTCGGCCTTAATGTCAACCATAGAACGGGTTATAACGAGCTCTCACTGTAGCTAGATCGGTCTACTAAAACATGCTTAGTTTAATTCAATTCTGTGCCTCTCGATTTATAGAACGAATTAACGGATTTAATCTAAGATTTGTGATCAATAATCAAAGACTAACAATACAATACAAGCATGTGATAGAAACAACTATACATTATTACAACATCCTAATCAACATTATAAATATTAACTTTGTATGGCTCCACTAATCCCTAGACAAAGAGACTACTCACTCATGATATATGTAAAGCTAACAATGATTGAAATGATAATGATGAACATAATGGAAATGATGATATAACTAATATGAAATGAGAATGATAACAAAGCTAAATGATGATAATGAAATGATAACGAAATAACTAATGTAAGAAATGTGATTGCAAATAATATACTACTACAATGATAATGGAAATATGATGCTAACGAAGCGAAATGCTAAATGGTATGCTAACGATAAAATGCTAATAACTAAATAACATGTATAACTAAATGAGAAATGTAACCTAAACTAGATATGAAATTGATAACATAAAAGTGAAATGCTAGAATTAGAACTATTGAAATGCTTGAAATTGAACTTGGAAAGTAAGAACAAGAACAATAATAATAACCAAAGAAACTTGCAATGAAACTTGAATATAACTTGAATGGAAATTGTTGTGATTACATAGAAGATTAACGGAAATATTTATGAACTAAGTGTGTGAAAATATATGTAAAGCGTATGGAAAATATGATCCTAATGAACGTACAAGGGGTCCTTTATATAGGCCCCGAGAGTGAAACGTATAAATCAATAAAATAGGTGTAACCCCGATCGGGGTCGTGGCTCCGTAAGTTATTACTCTCTTAATTACGCATTGGATCCTTTTTGGGATCCGATGATTGGTAACCCCGACCTTCTAACCCCGATAGGGGTCGTGTAAGACTTCTTTTGAGCATTTAGTCCCTTCTGTTGAGTGCATGGTGGAATGAAATGTAAACAAATGAAGTTTTAGCTTAAGATTTCACTCGGTTTTGACACTTAAAGTTTCTGATTTTTTTGTGTTGTTTTGAAAATATTTGACAAGGAAATAAAGTGGGATATGACTTAGACCAAGCACAAAGCCACTAATCTAAGACTCAAGAAATAACCCAAGCACTAAGCAATGGATTCAATTTCCTACTCCAAGCACTAAGCAAAGGAGGTTTTGTTTTTCTCTTCAAGCACTAAGCAAAGAAGAAAATGAGATAGCAAAGCTAACTTGGTTTTTAATTTCATTCAAATCTGATTTGTTACAAGTGACTAAGGCTTGCTTATATAGTCTAATGCAAGGGCCTTTGACACACAAAAGAAATAAACAATTGGTCCTAATTAACCTCTAAAAACCGTGCCACTCACAAGCACACCAAGACCAATGTGTTCAGATTTTCTAAGTCAACAAGTAAAGAGGAAAACCAAATCATAAGCTAACTAGGCCTTAATCAGCCGAAAAAACATCACCATGGAGCCAAACAAAGATGCCCTCTCAAAGGGGTAAGGTGTAAGAGCTTCTTTAAGAGTTTCATAAGTTGTTTTGCCAAAAAAGGAGGTTTGCACATGATCTTCTTTTCTCTTCTTTGAAACCGTGTAGAGCAGCCACTTTAAACTGATTTTGTCATTCAAATGTTGCTTGCTTGACTTTATGAACTCAATTATTTATTTGATGAAGCTTCTTGACCCGGACTCCAAGGTTAAACAGCCGAAATCTTCACTTGGGGTCAGAATTGGACCTCAAATTGTAAGGAGATCCAATTGAATTATTTTGATCAACTTGAGACGGAACTTGATTCATTTCATCTCCTCATTGGTTCATCCCTTTATTGTACTAGGTTCTTGACCCCTTTAACACACGCCCTTGACCCCCACACATCCTCACAAGTTATTCGAATTCTGGTCGGGACCTCATCTCGAAGAGGCCCTTAAAATGGATCAATTTAGGACTTGACTAGGTGGTTCGTCCCACTTCAACCTCTCCTTGTTGAAAAGGATTTGCCCTCAAATCCTCGTCCTTGCCATTACTAAACCACCTGTAGCGGGATCTTAGCTCAATGTCCTCGTGATTATGGACATCACGAATCCCCTTGAACTTAGCTCCTCCTTCTTGGAACATGGCCCTCCATTTCTCGGCAGTCGAACTTTCCTTGAATACTCTTATCGGCTTGTGCTCACTAGTATTATCAATAGTGGACGGCTTTCTTTTGACTCGGCGTGTATAGTGGATGCCTTTGAACTTAGCCTTAACCGAATCCTCATTGGACTTGCACTCTTGATAGTGATTGACGGTATTCTCCTCATAGCCATTCTTGTTAAGGACCCCATGGTCAATAGGATCCCTCATGAACCGTGGATTAGGGGAAAAATCTCCTTTGAACGAACCCTCTTGAATGACATGGATCTTTTCATCTTTGACGGGATAATGGAACTTGTTATTTGAGAACTCACCTTGCACTTGGACCCCTTTGGACTTGGACTCATCATACCTCCGTTGCGTTCCCTTGGATTTCATGCCTTGCCTATTTTCGGCCTCCAACATGTCAATCGTCATCCTTTGCCCTTTAATCATTAGGACTTCCTTCGAACACTCATTCATGGATGGTGGTAAGGGTGATAGAGTAATCTTCTTTGAACCATGGCTGAAAGTATGGGTGTTGTCCTTCCCACGATGGATTGAGTTTTTACCAAACTCCCATGGCCTACCAAGTAGGAGATGACACGCATCCATGGGTAGAATGTCACAAAGAACCTCATCCACATAAGTTTTTCCCATGGAAAAGGACACCAAACATTGTTTGTCAACCCTTAACTTGACTCCTTGATTGAACCACCCTAACTCATACGGACTTGGATGATTAAGAGTAGGTAGGGCAAGCTTGTCAACAAGAGACTTGGAAGCCACATTAGTACAACTTCCTCCATCAATAATTAGGTCGCAACCTCTCCCCTTGATTGTACATCTTGACCTAAAAAGTTGTTGTTTTTGGTCTTCTTCTAAGGGTCGTTGTTGTGTGTGCATCACTCGACAAGCTACCAAGCTAAGACCTTCATCCGGTCCGACAACCTCACTCTCTTTGACCTCCACGGCCACCTCTTCTTCCTTTTCACAAGCTAGACTCTCATCATCCCCCCAATGGATCACCTCAAGGCTACTAAGAGCTTGCTCATTTGGACAATCTTTAACAAAGTGTCCACAGCCTTGACATTGAAAACATCTCTTACGGGGATGGACCTTTCCCTTATCAAGTTTAGGAGTTTTGAGAAGAAAGGATGGATCATTTGCCTTAGAACTCTCGACATAAGGGTGTTTTGTTGTGGGCTTGCTCACGGTTTTGGTCCCCATTCCCATTCGCTCAATCCTCAGTCGTTCAAAATCTCTAAGGTACGACTCAAGGGGTTGTCGTTCTTGCTTAAGTTGGGTGAGCCTAATAAACATATTTTGAGTATCCTCTCTAGGGGTGAACCTGTCACTAAGTTTCTTCCTAAGCTTACTCCAAGACTTGATGGGTTCTTTTCCTTTGCTTCTCCTTT
>JAOWBH010179662.1:0-10123 GCA_028566215.1 Silene coronaria
AAATAAATTTTAAAAGGGAGTAATTTTAAAAAAGTTGATTTCAAAAGGGAGTAAAATACAATTTACTCTTAAAACAATACGTACATATAATAACTATTAATTGTACTTATAACTTATATTTAATGTACATTCAGTATAAAATTAATATATATATACATGCAGGATAGTTAAATGTACTTGATAAAAAATTAAAAATCAATATACATTCGGGTCGGGTTCGGGTCACATACGGGTCGGGTTAGTCGAAGACCTGACAAACGGGTCGGACGAGTCGGGTCATACGGGTCGGTTCGAATATGGGTCACAGATCAGGTTAGGGTCAGAATACGGGTTAAATAATAGCTTCTAACGCCTTTTTTAAATATGTTTTAAATCAAAAATATATATATTTTTAAACTAAAACATGTTTAAAATTAATACTTTAATCACATTTACTGTTTACATTAATTATATTGACGTAATTATAAAAATAAACTTATTTTAATAAATATTTTATTATTTAATATTATAAAAATTATAAAAAAAACTGATTTTTTAATGATGTTTGGAATTTTTAAGTACTAAAAATAATATTTTTTTAACCATTATTTCAAGTATAATATATGAATATTAATATTTGAATAAAATTCTTGATTTATCTTTGACCCAACGGGTCGACCCGTTCGGGTCGGATCTTGCGGGTCGGGTCTTGACCCTAAATTAACGGGTCATTTCGGGTTCAGGTCAAACGGGTCGGGTAAAAATTTGTCTGCTCTATGTCAACACATAGCTCGGGTTCGGGTCACTTACATGTCGGGTAGTCGGGTCAACTCTTAGATATATAAGGGGATAATGGAAACCGGTGAGAACCACTAAGATAATGAAAACCGTGAGAATTCCACCTTACAATATTTTATTTCTAAAAATAACGACATATTTGGATTCAGCGTAGAATTTAATGTCTAGATAGTATATTTCTTGGTAAAAAAAATTATAAGTTATAGACGGGAATTGAGGCGAAATACATTTTACTAATTTTCATGCACCTAATAATCATTTCCATGTATGTAACTGGCAAGGGTAAAGTCGTGTCCCCTAATAAATCAAAGTAAACCTAGCTCAGTATTAAGACTAGTAACTAATAGTCAACGGTAAGAAAGGTTTCGAATCCACAGGGAGGCGGTAATAGTATATTTGATAATGTAATAATTTGTGTCTTGTGGTAACCGTTTTCTTGAAGGTGCATTTTGTCCAATTTGTAGGATAAATAAAATAAAATTTATGCTTTAAACGAAAACATCGCCTTAATATTTGATTGCAACTCCATAGATAAAATTTACGGATTCGCTATTGAGCATATGTTGTACGACGGTAATATAAATAGAGGTAACCCGATCCGACCCGAACTGATAATGACCCGTAACCCGATTAAGGTTGTCCCGTAACCGAACCCGACCCGATCTGATGATGACATGTGAAACGTGTCAACCCGATTCATGTACTGACTCGAAAGCTGACCCGACCTGAATGATAACCCGAAAGTTTGATCCGAAAGATGTCTCGATCTGAAAGTTAACCCAAAATAAAACAACAATAAAATTATTAATTAGTAAATATTATATATAATAGTTTTTCCATCATTTTTCCACCGATTGTTTCATTTTGTTTTTACCACTTTAACGTTTTTTTTTGTTTTTTTGAGCCTTTTGAAAATTACTTAAAAATAATTTTAATATATTGGGTTTTTTTTTTTTCGAAAATATCGAATTTTTATGTAAATAAAACGTTATTCCTGAAACCCCGCGGAAAAATCGACAATAAAAGATAACAATAAGTTTGAATTTCAAACTTGACGTCAAAATCAAATATTTGCAATATTTGAAATTTAGAGTTGGCGCCAAGACGAATTTTCATCTTTCAATTGGTTTCCAGACAAATATTCAATTTTCGACTTGGCACCAATGCTCGTAATTCAGTTATCTACTTTGGCGCCAACTTTGAAAATTCAAATTTCGGTTATTTAAATCCCAAATACGTCTTATCAAGATAATTTAGAGGGAAAATAGTATATTTTATAACTCATAATTTAAATTTTATATTTTCAAACTATTGTCTTAATGTTTTTGGAAATACGATACCGTCATTTACTGTAACAAATAAATAATTGACAAAAGTATTTGTTCTTTATCATATATATTAACAAATTACATAATTTCACCTTGAAGTCTCTAAGTATGAACTACTTTAACTCGTACGCTCCACACAATCTTCTAAGACAACTTATTAACAATCCTTGATACTTAATACCACATTTTATAATTTCTCGTCTCATTGTATTGTCGTTAATAAACCAATAACACTTTATAATGTCATTTAATGAGTCAAAATCCGTTTTACATCTTTGATACATTATTAAACTGTCGCACTGTCTTTTATAACTGTATTGAGGATGCCATGTCAATGATGTCATCAAATGTATGTCATCCTCTTGATCCACGTATCAAGTCTAATTAGTTAAATAATCGGAACAAATCGACTCGATAATGAATTCAGGACCCAAATCAAGCAAAACCTATCTCAAACATGAAATATGACCCGACCCGACCCGGAAGTGATCCGACTCAATAACAAACACATTAATAACCCGACCCGACAAGTTTATTAAAATGACCCGGACCCAACCCGACCCGACCCGACCCGAACCCAAGTTATGAATTGACCCGACTAACCCGGCCCGTAAGTGACCCGATCCCAACCCGAATATATATTGATTTAATTTTTTATCAACTACATTTAACTAACCTCGCATGTATATTGTTTTTATACTGAAAGTACATTAAATATAAGTTACAATTAATAGTTATTATATGTATATATTGTTTAACTCAAGTCTCAACAAAGGCAATAATATATCCAAAAATATAAAAAATGACAACTAGATGAGTGTGTCACATTGGTAATATTAAGAGCCTCACAATCAAGAGGTCATCGGATCAAGCCTTATTAACAACTATTTTTAAATGTGTTGTCTTCTTGGAAAATGCCAGCTTTGTTTGGTGCAACATGTGTGTCAGATTTCACGCATTATATATTACAATCAAATCTGATTTTTTTTTTTGTTCTTTTTTGGTTGTTTTCTACTCAAAAAACATTTTTCATTTTTATGTTTTCACTTGTTTTCTACAGGTATATATTGCTTTTCAGCGTAGGGTATTTTTTGCCCCCGAAAGAATGCATTTTTCCATCATTGCTGTCTTGGGCTGTCATTCTGAAAATGATGTTAATAATTAAATGAAATTGATACTTCCTCCATTCCATTCAATTTTATACATTTGCTTTATACACGTGTATTGATGCTTGTTTTCTTTTATTTATATCTTTAGCTACATATTAATAAAAATTATAAAAAATTAATATTCACAATGTGGTCGGTAAGACAATTTAAATAAGATCTCACATAACTATTTTTTATTTTTTATATCAAAAGTTATATCGAAGATTCTCCACACTTAAGAATAGTGTTCAAAAAGCAAATGTATAAAATTGAATGAAATTTGAATGAAATGAAGGAAGTATTTAATAGACAAAATAATTTGGAGAAATATTCTTGTTCGCAAAAAATATTCATGTCGATAGATTATTTTTTGTTCAAACATGTTACATTAAACATTTAATAATAGCAAACTAGCACTCAAGAAGTTATTAGGTCTATAGATATTTTCCGGTCGTTTAATTGATTATTGCCCTTGCACGTCTTAGTTTCCTTCAACAACCTTGATATTACTTTTTTTAATGTATATTATCCAGTTTAATTTGGATCCAAACTGAATAGAATTATAACTTTTTTTTTTTTTTTGTGTAAAGAGAGTTAGAATGGTGAATATGTTATTGCTTACAGGATTTGAATTCAGGTCATGAGTATCACTCTCACGATGTTACCGGTAAATAAGCTATCTAACATCTTTGCAGAATCACAATTTATAAAGGTGGTAAAGCTATCACTTACGGAGTACTAGTTTTAATATTGTTACATTTTCAAAGTTCAAAGCTATTAATTTAACAAATTCATGACATATATGCCATTTATTATACTACAGTATATATGTTTTAACTATCAAGCTTTTTCAGCATATTGCTGAATTCTGATGTTGGAATATATTAGTCTATAATAATTTAAAGTCTAGTAGTCGAATTAATGTGTCATTAATAACAAATCTCTTCAATGACGTTCATTCTATATTATTCGTTGCAGGGGCGGACCCATGTATGCCTATGGTGTGGCAATTGCTACACCAAAGTCAAAAAAAAATTAAGAGAAATAAAAAATTGTTAGACCATTAAATTCTCATTAACATATCATTAATTATCCTATTCTTCCTAAATCCTCATATTTTTCTTTTAATATTTACTCCTTTAACAATTAACAACACTACAATTTCCATAGCACATTAATAAGATTTAATGTAGTTTTTTTTTCTATAGTCTTGATTATAGCACATTAATTACTTTCAAATTTTCAATGTAGTTTTTTTTTTCCTTAACAGAATTTATTGTGTTTATAAAGTTTGATTCATCTTTACTTTTGTTTTTCTTTTGCAGTAAACTTTAATTTATTTTAGCACCAAAAACCAATAAAAAGTTTTTATAGTAAGAAATTGAAAGAATTGAAATTGAAGGATTTATATATAGGCATAGGGGCGATTCCTTATGTTTATATGTTTATGATTCCTTGTTTTTTTTTGTTTTAATATTTTCATTTAAAAAAATAGATCCGTATCGAAAATCGTGTATGTGGATTCAAATTTTACCGACACATGTCTGATACATTTTTATATAAATCGGATACGATTTTTATATAAAATGCATAGTTTATACGGAAAATTCGTATAATTAGAAGCTCTATATCATATGTTATACGTATAATAAAATCATATCGTACATTTTTTGCTCTGCATGTAGGTGATATTCTAAAATTGGACCGATAAATTTTTTGTTTTGAGTATTGTATATATATTTTTGCTACACCAAAATTCAAACTCTAGGTCCGCTCTTGATTCGTTGTATCTAGGTTGCAGTTAGTGATCAATGACTCCTACCGTCTAATGTAAATGTGTAAAATGGTTAAGATACAACAAATAATAATTTTCGATGAAAATCTGATGAACGTTTTAAAATGACTATAAAATACAACGATGTTAAAACTTATTAGTCATGTCATGAAATAATGAAAAAACTAGTGATATGGGGACATATTACCTACTCCCAAGTCCACAAATGCATACATTTCTAATATGAGCCACAACCAAACACAAAAAATCTTGCATATCCAATATCTCATGAATAAAAATGCACAAATTTCCATTAAAAAATGATACTATCTGTCATAAGCTAAAGACGGATAGTGCCCTCTAACAATATGCAAGTGACAATATGCAAGTGACAATATTCATGAGGTGTTCTATTTCCCCTCCACTTACCCTCTCACTTGTCTTATTATGAGATAACCACTATCCATTTTCAGTTTGTAACGGACAATGCCCGTCACAATCAAGACGCTTTGATAAAAATGTACAAGTCAACAGTTGCATTTTATGCATTAATCTTATTATATAAGCAATGCCACACACATAACATAGAAATTTCAACTTGATCCCTTTACACATCTTTTTTGCATCATTTCCTTATAATTTAATAAAGTGGACCAAGTTGTACATAACTTCAAAGTCTCCTCTAACAATTTTCATATATTTATGTCCAAATTCTTCATCATCATAACCTCACTACCTTTCATTTTCCTTATTTCATACTTTTGTCTATAATAAAATTCCAGTTATTTCTTTTCATCATCACCTTGCATTTAATCAACAAAAGCTAAAATACTATAATCAAGCAAAATGTTGGATATAACTTTCTATATTGGTGTTGTTGGTAAGATCTTGTTCAACTCCATTCGTTCATCATTTCATTTTCATACATTTGTTCAACGTATATCAGGAGTATTTCTTTCTTGACGGTGATCGGTTATGGTATCAACAGTGTTACTACTTTTTTGGTCAAACCCTGATATTGTTTTACTTTTTAATCAAACGTATGGAAATGAAATGAACAGATGAGACATAATTCAACATAATGTCTTCTTGATTATTGTAAGCTAATTAAGTTTCTTTTTTTACTAATTTGCAGGCAATGTTATCTCACTACTCATGTTTCTATCCCCAGTGTAAGTTCCTAAAGTCTTAGATGATCAACATTTGACATTTTTTATTATATCGTGAAAGTATTATTAAAGATGTGAAGTTATTGCCTGCAGGTCAACGTTTATAAGGATAGTAAGGCACAGATCGACTGAGAGTTTTGAGAGTTTACCATACATATGCACACTATTGAACGCGTTATTGTGGACTTACTACGGCATCATTAAACCCGAATTGCTAGTATCCACCATTAATGGGTTTGGGGTTGTGGTCGAGATCGTGTTTGTTGCTTTGTTCCTTATTTTTGCCCCAAGAAGAATGAAGGTATAGTTTTCATATAATTTACTACTAGTGGTAATAAACTACATACGTTTTGTTTTTTAATACTTTTGATGCTTTATTCTTGTATCAAAAGTAGATGCTTCTCTCTTAATTTTGATGCCAAATTCTTGTTAATTAGTTGTTACAGATTACAATATTACTACTCTCCGTATTAGGTAATCAGTCCACTTATATTTTGTTCTTAATTTTTTTTTTAGAATTTTTTTTAAATTTTTAAAATTTGACTTAAGACAATATTTTAATTACTCGTATATGTTAGCAGTTTTATTTTGAGAATGTTTTTCAAGGGTAAATTGAGCATAATACTGCATGATACACTTTTGGTTCACCCAAGTTATACTCTCAAGTCGTAATCATAACATCACCTCTCCTTTGTTTTTTATGTCATAGAACAAAAGGAAAGTAGAAATCAGGGCGCTATTAAAAATAGTCGTTTTCTATACTCAAAATCTCAAATTTCACAAGTTATAGGCTTGTTTAGAGTCAAGTAACAATTTTCCCATCTAACTTCAAAGGGATTAGAGATGACAATCAGATAGTTGGGTCGGGTACGTGTCAAGATGTTTTTAGATTATGTTTATGTTTTAAGTGTAATTCAAATCATTTGAATTTTCAGCTAATTAAATGAATAGTTAAGTCCGAGGGCTCGCTTGGAATGAAAGTAATTATTAAGGGACTAATAGAGTTAAAATGAACTAAAAAATAAAGGGAAGAGATGGGGGTGAGAGATAGAAACGGAAAAATATAGTGTAATAGTCCCTCAATTAAGAGATTAATTATTCCCTCCTCTCCCCTCAAGTAATGTATTACCTCCATTTAGAGGGGTAATAATTTCTCCATCACCTTCTCTTTGCACCCTCCACAACCACAACAAAGCACCAATCTCCTCCTATTTTTTCTTGTTTTAGCTCTCATTACTCCCTTAATTATTACTCTCATTCCAAGTAAGCTCTTAAGAGTCACAGCCGCAAACATAAAACACAATCGGGTTGTTCGATTTGTACTCCGTATATCTTTAGAGTCGGGCTTTAATTGGGTTGCGTCTTGACCTCTTGGGTGCAATTTAGTTGGGATTATGTCATTATCGGATATGGCAGATTTAGTTACAATTCTCATATTTTTTGCTAACAAATAATGTATTGGATATTTGGGTTTTATAGCTGCAAAAAAAAAAAAAAAAAAAAAAAAAAATTTAAATTAAGGTTTTAGCTACAACACCTTGTTCAAATATTGTGGAATGGACACCATACCTAAGTCTATAAATAAAGTAGGGAAATATGATTAAAGCCTTTAAACCACTACTTACAAGATTGTTTGGATGATGGATCAGTTCGTAACTAGAAAATTTGGAATTTCACACCTTAATTTATTCACTTATGATTGTCTATAGGTCTATATAGTATTATACGGTGTATTAGACTAGTTATTGTTTTAAATTTGTAGCATAATCCTCCAAATAAGCATTAAATGAACTATATAGAATGCACTTATGAAAAGAAATTGTGTTAATTTTCAGGTTTACAAAAATCTTAAATGGAATTTTGTGTTAATTTTCAAGTTGTGCCTATGAAAAGGAAAAATTCTATGGTAAAGGAATTGAATAATGTACGTTAACGTCATCATCATTCGAAACAGTTTGAATTATTTACTATTCACTCTATATGTTCAAAGAAATAGACAAGTCAACAACCTTCTCAAAACCACTATCTACTTACTTACTTACACACCCCATGTTAAGAGTAAATAATACTTCCTCCATTCAACTTCACTCTACCACTTTGTTTTTTCACGTTTACCAATGCAATTTTTACGCGGTAGATATCGTTAGCTACGTATTTGCAAAAATTATAAAAGTTAGATATTTTTAATGTACTTATAAAGACGAATCAAATAAGATGTCACATCAATATATTTTCACTTACGTGTTGAGAAAAAATTGGTATTGAAGACTTGATTGTAAATAGTGTATAAAAATGAAATAGGTAGAGTGAAGTTGAATGGAGGAAGTACTCCATAGTCTCTCCTAGTCGTTCATTTCTTTCCTCTTATTTTGCACAAAAAATAAGGAAATGAATTTGGATCATACAAAATACTTTACCCACATCCAAATGAATTTTGACAACAAAAATCTTTCCAAAAAAAGAAAGAGAGAAGAAAATTCAACTACCACGAAAAAAGAAAGAGAAAAGAAATGATCGACTAGGAGGGAGTATTCTGTATTAAAATTTATGGAAATTTATTACTCCGTAGATGATAAATACGATTATAAATATGATAAAACCGCAAAGGAAACAACATCAAGCATTTAATTTAACGAGGGTATTGGCCATCATACTTGAATTGAAAATGATATTTAACTCCATCTCATATGAATTATTTCCTTACGTTTAAATAATTTTTTACATATATATTTTGAAAAACATGAATCACGTTATTTGGAGAAGAGACAAATCTATGACTTATTGGCCATTATAAAATAATGTTCTATCCCTATCCGAAGACACCCTAGCCTTTAATACGGAAGTACGGGGGAGCCACTTTGGGTCCCACAATTTTATTTTATTATTTTATTTAACATTTAAGTCCCTTTGCACGCGGGTACTTCATATTAATTTTTTTGCCCAAAAATACCTAAAGTTTATATTCCATTTATTAACAAGTACAAATTAATGTTCTCCGACAAAAAAGTTAATTTTGGAGTTAGACTTGATAGATTTTACTCTCTCCTTAATCCTTTTCTTTAAGATTGATTACATAATTTAAATCTAGTGATAAGAGTTGATATATAAGGTATTATATGTGGAGAGGAGGAAATAGAGTGAAACTATATAATCAATTAGTCTTAAAGAAAGGGATTAAGGAGAGACTAAAATAAATCACATTTTTCCGTCAATTCAAACCCTAAAGTCAGCTCTTTTTTGACAGAAAACGTTAATGACTACTTATATGACATAAACTTTAGATACTTTTAGACAAAAAAATTAATATTAGGTACCTCCGTGTAAAGTGGCATAAATCTTAGGTACATTCTGATAAAAAAAAACTTTTATTTATTTGAGAAAAAATCACGTACGATTGTACGAGTATTATTGAGGTTATTAGAAAAAGACAAAACCATGCAAAATCGCAAACAGCTAAGAGCAAAATCAATATATTAGGTGACCGTGACCCAATATGAATGTTTGTACCTTCACTTCTTGAATTCTTGTAATCTTGTGCAAGATGTCTTCAACTAATTATCTGTCAATTTTTGTAAATTTATGTGTCTTCTTCATTTACAAAAATATAGTACGAAAATATTGGTTAAAAAAGTCGACCTTGTTTGACGAAGGTTAAAGTTAGAAAAATATATTTAAACTGTCATGGTTTTCCGACCTTAGAAATTTAAAATTCAAGGTACTCTATAACTTTATAAGTAACTGAATTGAGAGCTTAATTGAACTGTAATGGGCTGAAGTGAGTTCAGCTAAATTGAAGTTTGTTGAAATCAATAAAGTTGAAATAGGTTAAGCTAAATCGAATTAAATGAAAGCTGAAATTACACGTAGAGGTGGCAATCGGGTCACTCGGGTCAGTTACGGGTCGGGTCATATCGGGTTTGGGTCGGT
>JAOWBH010179673.1:0-10122 GCA_028566215.1 Silene coronaria
TGATTGTGGACCCCCCCCCCCCCCCCCTTCTCAGGTTGTTCAGTTTGATGCTGGCTTGTTGGTGCTTGCTTGGGGAATGTTTGAAGTGAGCTTTATAATAAACTTAGGAGTTTGTTTTATGTTTTTTCGAGCCCTTTGAATAATGTATGAGTTTGGTTTTCGGTTTTATTATCGATCCAGATTTGGGTCAGGTGATTCCACCACCTAGACCTCTTTAATAGAGTTATACTCTGATTATCTATTTATATTATGCTTTTCCTTTTGTTTTATAATCCGGGTTGTTACATATTAGTACCTTATTACTCAAGTTCTTGAATTTCAAATCCCGTGCAATTCTTTCCGTACGGTCTTAATTATTTTTATTATTATACATCGTATTATTGTATTATTACATGAATATATTACACCCTAACTAATTGGGTAAAATTTACATATTTTTGATATTATAATTTTAAAAAAATTGGTGCAAATTTTTTCACAGGGACCTCAAACTAGTGTAGTAGGATAGAAGAGTACTTAAGAAACAACAATTTTAGGGTACGACGATTGTAACCTTTAATTTTACAAAAATGATCATTTTATGAAAAATTGTGACCATTTTTATATTAAAATTTGATCACTTTTAAACAGTGATCATTTTATGTTAACAAACAGTGGTCACCATTTAGCATAAATGTTTACTTTTTGTGTCGCGCAATGCGATCGTCATAGAGGAGAGTGTGTGATTAAGAAATTAGGTTATCTAAGTAAATACTAATTATTTTGATGGTTTCTTTATTGGGTGTATATGTCCAACCATTCATTTATTTTTACCAATTTGTCCCAAAATTTTTATTTTTTATTTTTACCAATGTTTCCATGACTCTTTATTTTTTTTATCAATGTACCCATAGCTCCTAAGTTTTTTTTTTATCAATTTTACAAAGTATTAGTTCTACTTATGGGTCACTATATAAGGCTTGATTATTGTTGATGTTAAATTAAATAAAGTAAATAATTTTATAATTTTATGGTATGTTATACGAGGGTAAAAGTATTGTAATTTTGGAGCACTTACAACAACACAAGGCCGTGATATGATTGACAAGTAATGCATACTTGACATATCAGAATTAATTGCACATCATTACATTATCGATATTAAATGAGTATTGTATATAAGAAAAAATCGTGTGTCATTTGGATTACTTCTTACACATAAGTCTCTATACTCCATAATATTTCATTCTTGTTAATTATACTCCCTCTTATTCAGCCTAATGTTCCCCTTTCTTTTTAGCACAAAAATAAGGAAATGAATATAGACCACACAAAACGCCCTACCCCACATGAAATTGAATTTGGACAGTTTCCCAATAACGAAAGAGGGAACAAAACATGATTACCATGAAAAAGGAATGAAGGAACTTTAGGCTAATAAGAGGGAGTAATATATTACAACTTCAACGGAAGTATTAGGAGGAGGATCGTGTTCCCGCTTAAACCACTGAGATTAATGGCTTTGACGGAAGTGGTAAGAGAATGGGTTAGTACACATGAAACCGCCAGAACGTTCTTCACACGCGCCGCCGTTGAACGTCCTCCCTTAATCACACCTCCGCTACATCACCTTCCTCTCCGCCCCGGTAACGTCCTCGAGATTGCCGGCCCTTCTTCATCCGCTAAATCCTTCATTCTTCTCCAGGTTTCTTTTACTCTTTTTTTTTTTTTTTTTTTTTAATCCTATAACTTCTTTACTTATTTCAAACTATTTTTTTTTTTTAAATTCTTCTTCAATTTATTTGGTTAGGTTGTGGTTGATTGCATTTTGCCTAAGGAGTTTAACGGACTCGAGCAGTCTGTTATGTTTATCGATTTGGATTGTCGTTTTCATGTTTTGCGTCTTGTGGAGTTGCTCAACTTTCGGGTTTCTAGTACCAACCGTAAGTCTTTTGTGATACCGTCTTATAGCCTATACCATGAGGTGATATAGAATTTTGAATCATGTTTCCAAGGTTACTCTTTCTTATGTATGTTTGTGTTGGAGGTTACTACCTCCGATTCTTTAGAAATGCCACACTTTTAAGATTTGTGAGGAGTATTTTAATCAAATGGGCCAATTCTGAAGAATCGGAGGGGAGTACGTTAGAAGGTTTAGAAAACTGCTTTGTTGGTCTTGTCAAAACAAATTCACACCAATGTGAATTTCTCCCCATCACGCTAAATTAAAATTGTTCCAACTTAGGAAATATGGTAATTAGAAGAAAATAGAGGAATTGACATAACTAAATCCCTATCCGTCCGACTCTAGATGGATGAAGTAGTTGGATTGATTGGAGTAGGGAAGGCTTCGATTGTTTTTTTTTTTCTTTTATTACATCAACTGTTTTGGTCACTGTATCTAGGATGAACTTGTACAGGGTCAAATGCGGAAGTAAGACACGGCGCTAGAGACAACAAGGATTGCAGCTATGAGGAGGAGGTTATTAGCAAATGCTTGGAGCGCTTTCTATATATCTGTTGTTATGATAGTTTAGAATTTCTCTCTACACTAAAGGTGAGGAATGTTGAAAAACATGAACTGTCAGTGCAGTAATAACCAATAAACAGACAAAATTATGATTGTCGTTGTCTTGATGATTATGGTTAGTTAAAGTTTTTGTTAGCTAAGCATGTAAGGGTCATTTTAGGCATACTGCATAAGCTGGTATTAACTCAAGATATACTAATTCCACTCGCTGCCATAGATGGTCATATAGAAGATCAGACATTCTCTTGCCAAGTCGTTCGAATTGTTGCTGGATTTCAGAATCATTAGCTGACCTATCATCTTACTACATAATAATTTTGTCACTTTTTATTCTTCATTTGGTATATGCTGATCTCAGTTCCCATACCTAAATTTTCTGACTGGATTATACTTCTGTTTTCTCTTTGTTTGTCTGTTAGACTTTAAACTATCAACTTCAGACAAGGCAGCAGCGTAATGCCATAGTCAGATTTATGATGATTGACAGGTTTGCCAATTGCCATAATTCGTAACTGAGTTTGTTTTCCACAATTATGGTTTGAATTTAGATTCAGCTTACATACATTCTTGTCCGACATAGTTTACTGGATGAAGTTTACCTTGCAGAAACGAATGTATATGCTTATCTTTGACTTTTCTTTTTCCTTCTTTGTCATACAAATGGGCAAGTATAACGTTGGAATCTGATAACCCTCGTCTTGTATATGATGTCCTGGATTATGTCTACCTTGAATAAATGGGCCAGTAATGCTTAAGTAATTATTATCGTTACCCCTCAAAAGAGTAGAAAACAATAACAAAGAGGTTGTTTGCTATTAAGCCTTTACTAAAAACTGAACGACTATATACCAATTTGTGGATAACGATGTTCAAAGGACTTTAAAGAGTCATTTTGATGTAGTCCATCATGTCCAAACTCATAAGAAAACTAATCTGACTCCCATAGAACCGGACCTTCGTTTCAAAAAGTGTGTCTTGGCGCGCACGCTTAAGCCCTAGGTTTTGCAAGGCATTAGCCAATATGCCTCTGCGTGTCTTCTAGGTAAGGACTTCAAACAGTCAATTTCAATTAGTCTATTGTGTCCAAAGCCATAAGAATTATGAACATTGATGTTGGAGAATGGAACAGGAGTTGACACATATGCATACTACTCCCTCTGTAGTCTGTCCCGGTCATTTGCTTATCTTTGGTTTTGGCACAAAGACCAAGGAGGGTAAAGGACTGGAGGGGACCATTTGTAAATATTATTGTTGAATGACAAGTGGACAAAGGAGCTTGTGAATGATCAAATTACCCGTGAAAGCATTTTAAATATAGAAAGGTAAATAAATGATTAAGACACCCTAAAATGGAATAGGTAAGCAAATGACCGGGACGGAGAGAGTATAACATTTTTTTGCAAGTATTATCAAGTACCTAGTTACGCTGGATTTCAACATTCGCCCATGTACACACTTCTTTCAAATATTTATGCTGTCTTAAGACGCAGTTAAAGTTCCATGTAAACGTAGGATGCATCAGCATCTTGATCATTAGATGGTTTTTCTTCTAATAATTTGATGGGTTCATGCGATGTAAGGAGAGCAAGAGAAAAGTACTTCCTGTGATGTTTTATGAAATCTTTTTCATCCTTGCACTTTTACTTAGTTCTCTGATATTTTAAATTCAAGTGTGGTTAACAGATGTATGTATGACTAAATACCAAAGTCCTTTTCATGCCAGCATTGGAGCTTACTATTGGGTTGACCGTGCTGCGACATCCTTTCCTCTTGGGTCAAACAACAGGTAGTTCTGTGTTAACTGGAAGCTGTGCTGGTAATTTTGGTCCATTTTACAGAAATATGTTTTGCACCTCTCCATGTTTACAGTTGCCAAAAAATAAAAAAAATGTTCTGTAATGAAATTTTCTACATCCGCGCAATATCTTAGTGATATCATTTGTGGATATTTCGGGGTTTCTATTAGTATTTTCATGAAGGGCCCTGTTGAAGGTGACTTAATCATAGATTAGCATAGGATATTCTGCTGAACATTTGCATCAAATTTCAAGAATAGTTAACTTCTTTTTCTTTCTTCTGAACGTGGTCAAAGATGAAAACTATGTATTGCGCTGTCATATTGGCTGGTAGAAAAACTTCTAGCTGCTACCATACGTTTTTCCAAGTGAGAGAGTGGGTGGATTGGATGTTTAGAATCACATCTGGATCCTGGGCAACTGTCTTACTGAAAATTAATCTCTCAGTTGTAAATATTAATAGTTGAATCACGTGTAGGTAAAAAGGTCATAGAAATTGATTGTTATAATTGTGTCTGGTCAACCATAAATGTACTATAATGTATACTGATTTACAGCTGATCTGAATTCTTAGTCACGGTTAGTGACAAAATTTGAAAGTTATGATTAATGTGGCCCACTATATTCTAGTACACAAATACACAAATATTCAATGGCTCCTTTGTATGATGAGTACCAATTTTGATGGGAGTTTGTTGCTCATTCTGGATCTTGAGTGACACACACAAATATTCAATGGCTCGTTCAAGTACCTCACATAAACATAGTTTCTAGAAAGAATTGATAATACTACCACTCTTTAATGACTACTCGGCAGGACTTTGAGCAATAACAGTTTTCATTGTTGTTGTGTGTATTACTTTTATTTGATTTGACAAATTCTTTTATTAATTTTTTTCAAATTGTTATTCATAGATTTAACTTACATTGTTGGTGCTTTAAGAGCTCCTGTTTGTAGAGTGTCCCACATTGGTAAAATGAGGTGGGAGTTAACTACTTTATAAACCAAGGGGCTACTCCTATAACCAATTGGTTTTATGAACCTCCTTCAGCTTATGAGGTTGGCTCTCTCTCCTCGTGGGTGCAGTCCAGATCCGTTTTCATGGGTTAACAGTTTCAATTGATGATTTTTGTCAGCCAACCCCACATCATGTTTTCCGTAGTAGTAGTCGTTCTTTTCTGGTTTTGAATTATATGCAATAAAACAAAATGAGTCACTAAATAGGCTGAGCTTATAATAGTGAATACTGAAATTGAGTGATTTGATGCAATTTTTACCACAATTTTCATTTTGGATTATCTAGAAATAGCCTCTTTGCGTTGCTAAGGCAGGGTAAGGTTTCGCAAATCCGTCCCGCTTCATGCTGAAATTTGTGGGTGCCTCTGAGGCATTGAAGTTAGGTTGCTGCTGTTGTTGCTGTATCTTTTCTTAAATAGTTCTAGTTGTGGTTCTACTTATAGCTACTAGTTTGTTACTGCTATTGGTGAATACGGTTCATGTTTGAGAATAAAGTTGAAATATGGTTGGATAGACGAGATAAAGTCAATACAACTCATACAAGATGATCTGATAGAATTGTTTTCATTGAGTAAAGGTGGATTAGGTATTAGAAATACTGAATGTCTCAATAGAGCACTTCTGGCTAAATCTGCTTGGAAAATTCTATCCAATCCCTCCTGTATTCTGGCTAGGATGCTAGGTCCTAAATATAGAATTTGTGGTGATATGTTAAAATTCTCAGAGTTGTCTAATGAAAGATTTACCTTATGGTGTTTCTAAGGGGATTGCATGGGTTTTAGACCTATTTAAAAAAGATATGTGTTGGATATGGGTTACCAGTCTAACTTAAATGTCTGGGAGGGTAAGTGGATTGAAGGTAAATCTGCAAGGCAAATTAAAGAGGCTGATGGAGATAATTCCCCCTTTAATAGTAATATGAAGTTTTATGAACCTCAGAATGCTGATGAATCATGGAATGTGGCTAAAATTGAAACTATTTGTAAACCTGACCACCAAAATATGATCAAGGCTATTTCTTTTTTAAGGAGAGTGTTAAAGATGAAATCATCTGGCCTGTTTCTAAGGATGGGGAATTTTCAGTCAAAAGTGGGTATGCTATTCCCTAGAGAAGAACACGAAGACTTCCTTGGATATTAAGAATATTAATATGATGGACGCTGTTATTCGTCTATTTTGTAAAAAGAAGCTATGACATCTGAATTTATCTGCAAAGGGAAGGTTTTTCTATGGAAATTCTATCTAGTGCCCTACCTGTTGGTATGGAATTATTAAAAAGAAACCTCCATAGTAGCAATCTGTGTGCCTGTTGCCTTTCTCCTTCAAATACATTGGAGTCTCTGCCACAGTTATTCAGAAATTGTAGCTTGCTAAAAGAATGTGAGCGGGAGTGCTTTGGGTATTAGAGCTAGCAACAGTCACTTTATTAACATTAGGCATTGGATTATCAACTGGATTATTTAGTTGGAGAAGCAGGTGGATCATATGCAATTGATTATTAATTTTGTTGGAGTGCTATGGACTATTTGGTGGATTAGGAACAAGTGTTTATTCAAAGATCATGTTAATTTTTATGCTGCTGTGGAAATACTGAAGCATGAAACGTCTATGGTTTCTGCTGCTCTCTTGCCTAAAAATGACTATCAGATTGGTCGTTAAAGGGTATGGCAGGATGAGTTGGGTTATAAACTTCAAAATTTTCATCCTATTATGATTATAGGCCAGATACACTGTGCTCAGAGATTTCAAATCAAATACGATGCAGCTTGGAACAATAATAGAAGGGCAGGAGGAAGTTGGGTGGTCTACAACGAACAAGGGGAGATTTCTTCTCAGCTGAGTTGCCCTCTGTTTGCTTCTTCCCCTCTTCATGCGGAGGCTCTGGCCCTTTTATAAGCTCTTAATGAGGCCTTTAACGCTGGAATTCTCCATCTGGATCTTGTTTCGGACTGTTTAAACCTTGTGTTGCAGTTTGCTGGTCACCAAAAGCTCTTTATTTCTACTAAGACGATCTTTAAAGCTTTTATGCAAACTGCTGCTTCTTTTCATTGTATCACTCTTAGTTTCTGTCCTAGGAGTTGTAATGGAATAGCACATTCTTTAGCTAAAAGGGAAATGTAAGCTATTATATTTTGTATGCCAAAAAAAAAAAAATTAGCTTGTTGAAACATGACTGTGCTCACTGAGTATTCCGCATAGTTTCTATTATTGTGACTCCTTGTATAACTGTGTCGTTTGTCAATTGAGTTGTGAACCTTTTTAAATAGTCAGTGTCAATTGTGATTTTTGAGAAATGTATTTTGAAAACCTGATAGCTTGTAAAATTACTATGGCAGGAAAATCCTCTCTCTTCAAAGTTTGATGGAAGCTGTAGTCCATGAGATTCAAAGTATTTTGCAGATACAGCCAATGCTTATTTTGGCTACAAAAGCGACAATATTTAGCGACAGGTCGATAACCAATGATGTGAAAAGGTAAGTTATCATTTTTTATATTAAATAAAATGGTCATGCTATTCACTTTTGACCTTGAATAACTTGCCAGTGAAAAAAAAAAGTTCTTATGTGCTAATGTTAAGCAGGCCTTGATTTTAATGTGGTACCCGAAACCAGTCAAATCACCTTAATTTCTGTTGTCTTTGATGGTGTGGAAACAGTAAAATACTAGCTCATATGTCTCTTAGATCATATACAGTTGCACCCCGAGGAAACCTTTAAAGGTAATTTAATGATTTCATTCCATATTAAGCAGGACATTCAGAAAATGGTCTTCACATGACGCATCAGGTCAACACACAATGGACAAAGTTCCAGTTAATATCATTCATCGTGAATATATGCCTTCTTACTGGCAAGTAAGAATTACTGACATCTGATTGAACATCATTTTCATCCAACAAATGTCAATTAGTTTCAATAGTCCATTTTATTAGATCATCGTGTTTTTTTGGAAATTGTGGACCATGTGTTTTGTTTCAAGAGTATCTTACTATCAGTTGGTCACGTGTAAGACGATTGTATGACACAACATACAAATAGTAATTATTTGAGTCATTAATTGAAGGGTATAACATAGGATAAGACCCTTGTATGCCTTACAGTTGTCTTGTTTGAGTTTTTGTATCAGAGTGATTGATGAAATGATTTTTTTTTTTTTTTTTTTTTTTTTTTAGCGATGGAAGTGGGGTGGGGAAGGGGGTCGGTTGGAGTGGAACTGCCCAAGTAATGATAAATAATATGTTGATAACAATTAAACATCCCATACATATTATTTGAATGTATTGATGTGCTATATGAAACCACAAACGACATGCCCCTGAAGTCATGACCTATAGTTGTATAGTGACATGACGTGTGATGAGAAGAAGTCAAAATTGTCGTTTGTATATTTGATGATGCGCTGCTGTCGCTGGCCAGCAACTTTCTTTTATACCCATCATGTTCTCATGCTCTTTGCCCTGTTGCATGGGAATTGTATTGCGTGTTTCATCGGTGGGCTTGGGGGGTTCAACTGCTTATGTGATGATTAGTTTATACAATTAGACATGGCATACAAATTATTTGAATGTATTGATGTGTTATATGAAAACCACAGAGAGTGCTCCAGTAGTCTTGACCTATAATAGTATAGTGACATAATGTGTGATGACAACAGAAAAGTGTCATTTGTATATTTGATGACGTGTTTCTGTGCTCAGCCTCCAGTTTTCTTCTGAACCCACCATGTTCCCATGCTCTTTGTCCCGTTGCATGAAAATTGCACTGCATATTTCATGCTTTGATCACTTTCAAGTTACTTTGGTTAATGCTAAATTTTCCATGAAGGGAGATATATCATATAGTTGGCATGGTCTGTACATTATTTCTCACAATATTTGTTAGATTCATTAACCTACTTATTAGACATTTCTAATAACAAACTAATTTACTCATTAAACTAGTTGTGATGGATCTAGTGCATGCATAACAAAATAATCAAAATGAGGAGAAAAGAAATCATCCTTAAATTGAGAATGGTTCGAAATTAAGGGCACAAGGTAGGACTCCTTCTAATCCTAGTTCTTGAACTTAAATAGATGGAGTATCTTCCTAGTTTCAAAATAGAAACTCTCCTTTCAATTGCGCCCAAGACAACCCCTTAAATCCAGTATTTTACTAACTAGGTTAAATATTGGACATCCTTAAAATATAAATTTAATACTTATATTTTATTACTACTCTAGTAATATATAAATTTAGATTATTAGATTTTAGAGCAAAAATAAATAAAACCCTTTTATTTGATTTTAGTGAGATGTGAGATGATGAGCATGCCAATCACGTAATGAGCAAAATAAGAACATATTCTTATAAGAGGATTGGAGTAGTGGCCGGTTTTGGAGCATAAGGAAAGGGGAGCTTGCTTCTCCCTTTTGCTCTTAAAAAAACAATAGGTTAGGCTATAATAATTAGGTGTAAACATATTGTTTTTACTTTAAAAACACACAACTAATTACACCCTTATTAACCATTAAAAAACCGGTCACCTCCACTAACATAGACTTCATTTTATTTTTCACATTTTGTCAATTGTCATATAATGTGTGACATGTGACACATAACATGTCACTAATCATGTAAATGCATATTTAAAAAAGTAAATATCATTTCGTATTAAATTAATTACTTTTAACAAATTAAATAGTAATTCACAATTATATGAATGTGAAATGGGTCACATTGAATTTAGTTAATATAATCTACAAAATTTTGTAATTATAATCAACTAATCATCCTTAACTCAAATGTTTCATGAACATT
>JAOWBH010179684.1:0-10122 GCA_028566215.1 Silene coronaria
AACGCAAATACGTGGTGGTAATTTAATTTGTAAAAAAACGCAAATACGTGGTGGTTATTTGTAATTTTCTAGGAATGTTCGGTGCCTTAAAGTTTCCGGAGCATTTTACTATTTTGGTGATGCCTTGTGTGAGAACTATTTTTACTATTGCTTTGAATGGACAATCTTTTGGGTTTTTTCGAGGTAAAAGAGGGTTGACGCAGGGTGATCCCCTTTCACCCATTCTGTTCAACATTTATATGGAGTATCTTAGTAGAATCGTGAATGTTGTGCAAGAGGCCTGATTTTAAATTCCATTCCTTATGCAAGAGAAATAGAGAATTAGGTTACCTCATCTGTGCTTTGGAGATGATATCAGCAAAGGTGATATCCCTTCCACTTTTTTGGTTCTTAGAGCTATGTTAAACTTTCTCTAAGGCTTCTGGATTGTGTGTGAATGTGAGTAAATCAAATATCTACATGAATGGTGGATCAAGAATGCTAGGACTTAGAATATTGCCATGTTAGCTAAGTACATCTGGTGGATTGCTAATAAAGAGAACCATCTTTGGGTTCGTTGGGTTCATTCTATTTATATAAAGCAGGAAAATTGGAGAACTTATCAACATAAACAAGGATCTAGCTGGTATGGAGGAAGCTTATTACTGGGTGAAGGAGAAGATAGTCACTGGTTATGTAGGGAAATGTAGGTTAAAGCAGGACAATAACTATATTGTTGCTTCAGGTTATAAGTGGTTGATAGGTGCTATAGAGAAAGTGACATGGTATCCGTTTGTCTAGTGTCATATTGAGTTATGTTACTCCCGACACTTCACTTAACTGCCGTGTCGCGTGTCAGAAACCGACACGACATGACACTTCGACACTTCAATTTAGACCACAAAATAGGAAAATTCACCCAAAAATAGCCGTGTCCGACATGCCGACACGTGTTGGCATGTCTGAGTAACACAGATATTGACTTGCCAAAGCATCAATTTATAACATTGCTGATTGTGCAAGGCAAACTTTGTTGGAGTGACGCTTACACTTAAGATGACTTTATATTATTATATGATAATAATTAAAGTATCTAGACGACATATTATTGTATTAACCGATAACACATGAGATACAATTAATTAAAGAGAAAGTATTCCATAGTATTTAAATCAGGAAATAAAATAGAGTTAATTTTGAGGGGAATTGGCAAGCGTTGCTTCATTCAGTCAATTTTTCCACCCATAAAGTTAGAGAAAGAAAAAGGGTTTTCTCAAGACTTCTCATATCTCTGAGTCGTCTCAAAGGTTGAGAGCTTAGACCGTACCCGGTGTGGATACACTAGAGACGAGTTAATTGCTGATCCATCTTAATTCCAAGTATGTGAATTTATCCCTTTTGTTTATGCAATAGGTCTTTTAATCGGATCGTACAGTTATTAGTTACTATTCCGCTGCATATAGTGATTCTTCAAACTTCTCACAAAGGATAGACTCCTGAAGATGCATTTTGGTGATGAAAGGGTGTGTTCTTTATGTGGGCATTGCTGATGAAACCCATGCTCACCTATTTGTCCAGTGTGAGTTCAGTAGAATCCATTTGGGTTTAGTGGCTCGTTGGCTGAATGTGATAATCCCTACTAGTAATGTAGTTGAATGGTGGATTTGTAAAAGATTTTCTTCTTTGTTGAGGTAGTAAGCCATTGTTGCTGCTATTGCAGGGCTTATGTACAATTTGTGGATGGTCAGTTACCGCATCCAAAGATGGTTCTTGCACGGATTAAGGAGCTGGTCAAGTTGAGAATAGCTGGTGTGGTACCTGAAGAAGTGAAGAAGCTAAGAGCAAGCATAGCTATTGGTTGCATTCACTTTGACTGTACTGGTAGTTGCTGTGTTTTAGCTGATGTAGTAGTCATTGGTACTGTAACCTCTTTTGCAGAAGAGGAGTTTGAGGACTGAACTGGATGTAATGGTGGTCTTTATTGATTACTAATATAAGCTTACTTTTCACCAAAAAATATTTTGTATCTACGTTTGAAAACTGACTTTTGACTTTCCTTCCCATCCCCTTTTCACTCTTTTCTTTTTATCTCATTGCATATCAAGGTGTTCTACCATTCAATGACAGTTGTAAAGGATGATTCACATCAGCCGACCCAAGACCCCTCATCTGGGATTAAGGCTCCTTAGGATTAGAACTACAAGGCAATACTCCTAAGTCCTACGCACGTGGTTTCTATCTAAATTCCACTTCCGTCGATGGTTAGGCAAAAACTTTCTTTATCAAAACGATAATTACTCACATGATTCCTTGCAAAATGCACATGGCTAACCGGTAATCCAATGCTACACACACAAAAAAAAAAAACTTTTGGATTCTTTTGAGATTATAAATATTAAGAACTTACCAATAAGAAGTCCCCGATACACAAACCTTGGCAAGTCTTCTATATACCAAGGAGCCTTGAATATCTTCACGGATTTCGATGCATAATCAAATGTGCATAACTGGCTAAATGTCTGCACTGGAACAGAACGAGAATTAAAGATGGGAAAAATTTATTAAAAAAAAAAAAAATTAACAAAAAAACATTAGCAGTAATGAGCATTCATAATAAATCACTCAAGTTCATATTGTCAAATCACTATTAGAGTTTTTTGTATGTACAGCCATTCACCTGAAGTGTCAATACTGAACTCTCCCTTGATTCCGTTAGATGAACCATCTCAATTCTCAACCAAAACCTTAAGGGGATGGTTGAGGCACACCTATTATATTTATATCCTATTACGCCACCTCACTCGAATGCCCATTGGGCCGTACCATGTGCTGAAATTCTAGGTACCACTTAAATAATTTATTGTTTACTGTTAAGTAAATTTTAAAGAAAAAATTGAGTTAATTGAAGTGAATTGAAGAAAATTTAATTAATAGGGTTAATTTGCACCATAATCAAAACGGGGCAATTTGCACCTAATGAAATTAAGGGACCTAATTATACATTAGGCCAAATCTTTGGGACCAACTTCCTACTTTGCGCTTTATTTTCCTAATAGAATAAGAATAAGATAATATGATTATCTCTAACATTCCCCGCAAGATGGACGGGCGAAGCAGAAGGCCAATCTTGGAAAGCAACATATGAAGGCGAGGAGATGAGGCAGCTATAGTATTGTTAAGAGAACTGGTAACCAATCTGGTGAGGGGTGGCTAAGGTAGCCAAAATTAAAGAGGTAGCCGTGTTAGTGGACCAAGTTCATAAGGGGTAACTGCGTGAGCGACAAAGTTTAGAAGGGGTGCCCATAAGAGCAATTTTATAGGGGTGGCCCACAAGGGCACAAGTATAAAGAGGGGTGGCCACAAAGGCACAAAGTAGGAGTCGCATGAGCGTCAGTTTAAGAGGGGAAGGGTGACCACATGAACGACAATTTTTAAGAGTGGTGTCCTCGAGGGCGACAAAAGATAAAAGGTTAATCGGGTGATGAATCTCATCTTACGACACGAGGAGAGCTGACACGATGAGAGATGGCAATACCAATAACAAGAATACATACACAATGGGTACGTAGTTACCTACGGTGCCATGTTTTGGAATTTTGGAGGGTGTCATTGTGGTGTATACAGAAAAGTTTGTTTTTGTTAAAAAAAAAAAAAATTGACGGGAGAGAGGTTTCTGGTAGAGGTTGACGCTATAGTTTTCTTTTTCCTTGCAGGAGTTTGTGTAAATAAGAAAAACAATAGTTATGGAGTACATGACGGAAATCCCACCGGTGCGTGCCATAGATTATCAACCAACTGGCATGTAGCGCAAAATGTGTTTAGGCATCAAAATATCAAATAGTGAATTACTGAAGTACTGGTACAAAATTCAAATGGAATTTATGAGCTTGCTTGGTCTTCTTCATCATTGCAATTTGGCAACTGTGACAGTGCAACGCTAAAATACAACTATGGTAAGAGTGTCAACCAAGTGGGCGTTATTGGGACACGAGTACAGGTGTGCAAGCGATGCACACAGGTATCAGCTCACCCTAACTAAATTTTTGATATGGTCCTAAAGAGAGAATAAGTGGACATGAATTATAATAAAAATTGATAATTAGATATTTTTTTGGGTTATATGACAAGAATAATCCAAACTATTGCCTACCTTCTCAAAATAATCCGAACTTCAATTTAACCCACAATAAACCATACTATTACCTACTTCTCTCATACTAGACTTGTACCATTTGTTACTTGTAAAATTCGGTAAATATGATGATAAGTTCCGGTAAACATGATGACAAGTTTTATACCGGTAAACATGATGACAAGTTTTATACCTTTATTTAAGCCTACATTTACTCCTCCATTAACAACCTGTCACTAACTATGACCACTTCACCACCATCAACACAACCAAAAGTACCACACCATATCCCAACATTACCAGTTTTAGGGGATAAAATAAAGCAGATAGCAACAAATTAAAGAGATCGCTCGAAGAGTTGGTGTGAAGATATGAAGGGAGGACTTATTGAACATGCTCTAATTCTCTATTCCAGTTTTATTGCTAAAATATGTTTACTTTGAAGCTGGATTTTAACTCCTTCCCTTTTATATCAACGAACTTTAACTTACGTGTCTCATTGTCGTCGTCGCTGTGCTCCTCCATCAAAGTATTTTTTTCAGAACCCTAGATCCCCAAATCAATTTGGAGGTAAATATTAATTTAGAGTTTGGGAGGTTGTGGGCTGGTGTTGTTATGGTGGGTGTGAGTTGGGCTTAGGTGGTCAGTGAGTTGGGGGTGGGGGTTATCGGTGGATGATGGTGCGGGTGGTGTTGATATTGTGCAGGTGATAATGGTTGGATGATAAGAACTTAGGAGTGGCTTTGTGTTAGTATAATTTATAATGGAAGCAACTTGCTAAACAGGTAGCATGTTACCGGGAAAACGGGGGTAATAGTATAGTTTATTGTGAGTTAAATTAAAGTTTGGATTATTTTGAGAAGGTGGCAATAGTTTGGATTATTCTTGTCAAATAACCCTATTTTTTTTCATGTAAAATAAGACAAATTTGAGAAATGAAGCTTAAACTCATCAAAATCCTACCATACGCATCATACACAAGTTCATTCCTTTACTTTAGTCATCTGAACCACGGAATAAAGATATTGGCCGTGACGCGGAACAACGACAAATTTATCAAGGTTTTGAATGTTATCGCATTGCATTTCAAGGAGGTCTCGACCGCATTAATAGCACAGCGGACAAGAATAGGCCACAATGAACAATACCTAGATCGGTATCAAACTGTGATTTAATTCATGATTACCCAATTTTGGTGTCTGGATCGAGAAGTTTGGGATTGCATTTCGATGAGATATCAGCCACATTAATAATTTAATAGCACAACAAATGAAATACCATGATCCAAACCCAATTTTGGTCTTTGCTTGGAAAAACTTGGGATTGGACGGTTAGATATGGCCCTAAAAGTCTAGTAATAGAATATAGGAGCTTTAGAGGCCACTGCCAAAGGGGTTTTAAGAAATTAACCTAGCCCTTGCTGAGCTCGTCTTCAAAAACTGAAGTGCCACACATTACAAACAAAGAGCTTGGTACATTAGTACAGTTCACGAGGTTCTCCCACTACAGGACCCGTAGACTTCATGTTAACAAGACAGAGGCCTTGGTATCAGCTCAACGCTCACTTTGGCATTGAACTGGTGCACATATCTAACCCATGGATCAGGCAAGAAAACATGCAAGTAAGCAACTTTTTGTTCAAAATACCAAATTATTTTCTTCAAGGGCAAAAATATCGAAGATTAGTTTTTATGGACAAATGTCAAAGGATTTTACGTGAACGTCTCACAAATGGAAGAAATAAAATTAATTCTACCAAGATCTTGCTAATGGCCTTCTTGAAGAGGATGAAAGGATTGCTGCAAACTGCATGAGGCTAGGAATCTGTTCTTAGCTCAAAAGGCTAAAATTCATTGGATGAACTGCTCAGATGAGAACACCCATTACTTTCACAGTTCTATCAAAGCTAGAAGGGCTCAGAATAAGGTTTTGACTATCAAGGACATTAATGTTTTGATTTGTGATACTAATGAGTCTATTGAGCATGCATTTATTGACTACGATAGATCTTTGTTAGGAAGCTCTCAATCGGTTACCAGAGTGTGTGTTGGGGTTGCAAGGAGAGGCAAGACTGTTTCTGAGTCTCATGCTACAAGAATTATTCAGGAGGTTTCTATTGATGAGATACAACAGGCTCTCTTCTCTATTACAAATGAGAAGGCTCCAGAGCCTGATGGGTACTCTTCTTGTTTCTTTAAAGATGCTTTTGGTATTATTGGGCAGGATATGGTTGGGGGTGTACAGGAATTCTTTGAGAGTGGGAAATTGTTACAGCAAATTAATTCTACTGTCTTATCTCTAAACCCTAAAAATGAGCCTGTTCCAATGTACTATACAAGTGCATTTCAAAGGTTATTTGTAATAGGCTGTCTGGGGTGCTGGCTGACATCATTAGTTTAAACCAAAGTGCATTTATGAAAGATAGGGACACTGGAATGTGGATAACATCCTAATTTGTCGGGATTTGGAATAGGAAAAGCTGTTCACCAATGGTGATGATAAAGATAGACTTAAGAAAAGCCTATGACTCGATCGAATGGGCTTTTGTTGAGCATATGTTACATGCTCTGAATTTTCCTGGGAAGATGATAACTAGATAATGCAGTGTGTTACAACTTGAATGGTGCTCAATTTGGGTTTTTTAAGGGGAAGAGGCGGCTGAGACAAGGGGATCCCATGTCCCCTTTGCTCTTTACCCTATGCTTATGACTTTAAGAAATGAGTTTACATTTCACCCTCTCTGTAAGGCTCTAGGGTTGTGCCATTTAGCCTGTGTAGATGACCTACTCCTTTTTTGAAGAGGTGCTCAAGAGTTAGTGAAGGTGATTATGAGAGCTTTCTTGACTTTTTCAGAGGCTTCTGGACTCAAAAGGAATAGAGAAAAGTCAAACATGCATATGAATGGTGTGCCTTTGAATGATGCTGAAGCTATTCTTAAGATCTCTGGGTTTCAGAAGGGGTCCTTCCCTTTTAAATAACTAGGCATATCCATTTGTTATAAGAGGCTCACCAACCTGGAATGTAATAAGATTGTAGAAAGAGTTGTGAACAGAATAAGGAGTTGGGGAGCAAAACAGTTGAGTTATGCTGGCAGGTTGTTCTTGGTTAGAACTGCACTGACTCAACTACACAACTAGTGGGCCAGAATCTTTTTACTACCCAAAGGGGTTATACACATAGTGGAGTGCATTTGCAGGAACTTTTTGTGGTCAGTGAAGATTATCATAAGGCCCCAGCTATTTCATGGGATCGATGCTGTCTGCCAAAAGAAATGGGTGGACTGGGTATTGTTAATTGCCATATGTGGAATATGGCTGTTTTAGGAAAGTATACATGGTGGGTTGCAAATAAGAAGGATTGCTTGTGGGTTAGATGGGTGCACCATATATATATGAAACAAGGTGACTGGTGGTGTTATATTCCTACATCTAATTCAAGCTAGACCAGATCAAGGCAGTGAACGAGGGCAAGTAGAGAGAATGAATTATGCAAATCATGGATTTGTGTTGGTTTTGCATTTAGCAGTTTTCATTCTGCTATTTCTTTTTATATTTTTAGTTTATTTCATGTCTCCCTTTTTTCTCTCCTTGACTCTCTTTATTACCTTCTCTTTTTCTTCTCTTACTCATTATTTTGTTATTGCTCAATTCCCTTTTTCAGCCAGTTACATCTTATTATGTCTGAGCCATTAAAATCCATCGCGACCGATTTACAAAGGTTTTAAAGGTTAGCATGACTGTACTTTGAAGTGGATTCACCCGCAATTTTCACAATGAACCAGATCAAGCCACAAAGCCCAATCCCACAAATCATATTTAATACCATGCTTCTTTATGCGTTCAATTTTTCTATTCTTACCTCTTTCTTGTCATTTTCATTCTATGTGTTGTAGAGTGTTATCTTCTTTTAACAGCAGTTGCTTCATGCGTATAGAGTAACAGACTAATCCCCAACTAATCCCTATACTTATAAGATACATGATTTCAATATTTCATTGATCTGCGCATGGAAACAAAAAAGCTTAAAGAGGCATGAGGACTTTAATGAATTGCAACAAAGTGCTGCTTATATCCACCTAGAAACTTTCTAGGATTGAGCTCAATTATTCACTCTACAAAATAGCTTTCATTTTTCATATTTCGGTTACGTCCTTGCTCTATGCCAGAGCTTAGTTTGAAGACGAGCGCCAAGGTGCTCAAGAGCCGAGGCAATGAGGCGCAAAGCGCGAGGCGAAGGCGCGCGCCTCTTGGCCCATGAGGCGCCCTACTGTTAGTAACATGTTTGTATTTTCCAAATAAAATTTTGGGTAACTTTGCCATTTTTAGGAGTTTACATGTGTAAAGGAGTAAAAGTTAGGAATAATGGAGAAAAAATAGCATAATTGAAGATTTAGAGGAATAAAATACGGAAAGTGCATACTAGTGAGTCTTGTTAAATGAATTTTTATCCGAAAGGCGCACCTAGGCATTTTGGTAAGTGCAAGTGCCTCATCCAAGGCGCGCATTAGGCGCACTCAAGGCGCGCTTTTTAAACTAAGATCCAGAGAAGAGTTGAATGATACTGCCCTAAGCCTGAGGATTGCTTCTTCAATCACAATGATCAACAAAGAACTAGACTACATATTTGTGGGTGAATCTTGTCCAGCTATTTATCATTATTTTATTTGCCCAAATCCAAGGCCACCCAGTTAAACTGCCCCCAAAATCCATCCCTCTTCCTCCCTCCCTAACTGAAACTACTGATAGGAACAAGCCACCACATAGTAGTCACTACCTCCATCCCAACAACCATATGCTGATCACTGACCTCAGCATACCACCTACAACTCAGTCAACTACCCGAATGTCTTAAATATCAGGCCATGCCTAGGACAATCTTCCGCCAGCACGGCTGCCACACCTACTCCCCCTCCCCCCTTTCATCTATCTCCCAACATAAGCATAAACTCGTCTGCTGCCATATAGATCACTCCTCCATCGACCACTACACCAAGCAGTAAACAACCAATGCAGCTCCTCTCCCTCTCACCATTTGTATAAAACTTACCATTGTTAACAAAAAGTTGGGATGGTATATGGAGCATGATGATATACCAGGAATGTGGTAAGAGTGCAAGACAGTATTTGCAAAATTTAGGATGGGATATGAAACTTGAGTGTGATGTAGTAAGATGATTCAAAATTATACGAGCTTGTCAGTTTGCCATGATTGAAAAATAAATGCAAATTTTGTGATTGTATGTTAAATGCTTGAACAATACAAGATGAAAGTCGCATCATGGAGCCATGGAGGTCGGTGTTGCGTGATACCAGTGGAAGGTGGAGGGTGATGAGATGAATGGTGATATGGTGTGAAGTAGCCAGCTGATAGTGGTGCACTAGTAATTGAATCTGCACTAGGGATGGTGATGCTGCCTGAGTTGGTGGGAGACGTAGGACCAGCACCGAAGTCATAAGTTGGGGCTGATGGATAGATGTGCAGAGCAAGCGGGGACCGGTGGCAGTGGGTGGTTGTGATGGAAGGTTGAGGGATGATTGTCACTAAAGTTCAATTGTGTTGATTAGCCTATCATGCATTCATGCCTCAATTACCCTTGATGTTTAACAAGGTATATATACAATCCCTGGAACTCTTGCTTCTGTATACCACAATTAGATTGAAGTCCGCAAAAAAAAGCAAAGACATTTGGATATGGTAATTTGTGAAGTTAACAGGAAATTATTCTCCTCCATGGCCATATGTAAAGTTCAAATTGTAGATTTGAATAGCAATATTTGGGGAAATAAAAGCAGATACAGATATGATCGGAGTTTTTCATTTTATCAGGGAACAAGCAAAGGTAATTACATCTATCAGTTAGCATAACTATCACAGTATCTTTCTAGCTATCAGAGTTGATCGACCCATAATATACCTCAGTTATAACACAGTTAACTCATTTTTTATATGTACAATAAGAATCTAGTATATAAAATATGGATGAAGTATTAACGCAAGGTTTATTGCAAGAC
>JAOWBH010179695.1:0-10121 GCA_028566215.1 Silene coronaria
AAATCTGGAAAAAGAAAATTTTGTTACCTCCTATTGGTTATGTCTCACTAACTAATAAAATAAATGCAAAAAACAAAGTGAATTTGCACGGGAAATGGAAAAGTACACATGGAAAAAGTAAATAATCTCTAAAACGACATATAAATTGAAAAAAATGATTTTCCTTAAAACGAATTATATAAAAAAACGGAGGGAGTAGCAAAATTAACTTATGTGGCATGACAAAGTCACTGTCTAAAGTCGAATTTGCCTCGCACCCTACACAGAGTTTTAACGATAATCAACCCCCAGGATTACACAACCATTGTGCCTTTGGTGTAGACGAAGACACAATTTGAACCTAGCCAAGAACATTGCCAAAAAACCCCATTGGCAGGTTTAGAGAGATAATTACTTAGAAGAAAGGAACTAATTTTTGTTGTGTGTTTGAGATCGGGTTTTTATTATATACGTTAAAAGTTATGGCAATTCACAAAGTTAGTATCGTAAAATGGTGATTTTAGGGTACTACACAATCAATGTGGAAAATCTCGTAAGTCAAGTATGGAAGAATGCACGATCAATGTCTCCTTTGGTATTCTAAGAAAAGGGAACCAAACAGACGCACATTTAACTTCAACAATACATCAGTTTCCACTATAAAAGTTTAGGCAGAAATAACTAGAAAGTCATCAAACTGTATTTTCATCTCTTGGCAATAATGGCAAAAAAGGGAGAGGAGCATGCTTTTAATGGGTTATTTGATCATCTAATTTCATTGTTGTCCACATGTCATCTAATAACACTACCTTCAAATGGTCCCTTTCTCTTTCCTTAATCTTTTTGCCAAAAGCAAAGGACAACAAATGACCGGGACGGAGGGAGTACATACTTTGTTTTTTGTCTGTCTAATTAGGGTTTTTTTGTCAAAAACTACCTTATTTTCATAAACACTACCTAAAGTTTTAAATTTGCGAGAAATTACCTGATATTTTTAAAATTTTGGCATATACTACCAAATTGAAATTAATGAGCAAAGTTGACATTTTTTTTGCCAAATTAACTAAAATTTTGATCACATAAGTCAAAATGGCAATCGAATTAGTCATAATTTCGTCCAAATTAGCCAAAATCTCAGCCAAACTAGTCAAAATTGTAGTAAAAAAATTGAAATAATGGACTTAATAGCTAAGTAAAACCGTTGCGGTGGTTAAGTTTAGTAAATATAGTATGTACAATGCCAAAAATAAAAATTTTGAGTTAGAATTTTGCTTAATTTGATCGGAAATTTCAATTTGTTAGTGTTTCTGGAAATGAAGTAAATAATAGGCAGTTTTTGACAAAAAAAACTCGTCTAATTATATCGTTTTGAAATATGGGAGGTTTTCAACAGATTCAAAGAGGCTTATAGGAAGACGATTCAGCGATGAAACTATTCAAGATGACATTAAGCTTTGGCCATTTAAGGTTATAGATGGGATTGATTCAGGCAAAGATGATAAGCCATTGATTGTTGCCAATTACAGGGACGAAGAAAAGAACTTCACTCCGGAAGAGATATCAGCCATGATCTTATCCAAGATGAAAGATTTCGCTGAGGCTTTACTTGGTGGTACAGTCAAAAATGCAGTTGTAAC
Source organism: Silene coronaria (assembly GCA_028566215.1). NCBI lineage: Eukaryota > Viridiplantae > Streptophyta > Magnoliopsida > Caryophyllales > Caryophyllaceae > Silene > Silene coronaria. The sequence goes on from JAOWBH010179695.1 coordinate 1,617, forward strand.
TGTGCCAGCATACTTCAATGATTCACAACGTCGAGCGACCAAAGATGCTGGAACCATTGCAGGACTGAATGTGGTCCGTATCATTAATGAGCCGACTGCTGCTGCCATGGCTTATGGTTTGGACACGAGAATTAATCAAAGCGATAATGGGTCTGAGAAGAACGTGTTAGTCTTTGACCTTGGAGGTGGAACATTTGATGTGTCTTTGGTGGCAATAGAGAAGGGTGAGATAAAAGTTCAGGCTGTAAGTGGAGACACACACCTTGGTGGAGTTGATTTCGACAACAGAATGGTGACGGAGTTTGTTAAGGAGTTCAAAAGGAAGCACAAAATGGATATTAGCAAGAATCCGAAAGCCCTTAGAAGACTGAGAAACGCTTCAGAGAGGGCGAAAAGGGTACTGTCATCAACCCCACAAACTGACATTGAGATTGAATGCCTTTATGAGGGTATTGATTTCAGTACTAAAATCACTCGTGCTCGTTTTGAGAAGTTGAACATGGATTTGTTTATTAAATGTATGGATACAGTTGATCAATGCTTGGTCGATGCTAATATGGACAAGAGTGATGTCCATGATGTTGTTCTTGTCGGTGGGTCATCCAGGATACCAAAAGTTCAGCAGATGTTGCAGGATTTGTTCGAAGGGAAGGAGCTTTGTAAAAGCGTTCATCCTGACGAGGCTGTTGCTTATGGGGCTGCTATACACGCTGCTATCTTAAGTGGTGTCGGTAGTAGTAATAAGGGTATTGTTCTGGTAGATGTAACCCCTTCATCTCTCGGCACAGGTGTTGTTGGCGATCTAATGTCGATTGTTATTCCAAGGAACACACCTATTCCAACCAAGATGAATCAAATATACGCCACTGCTTACGATAACCAAACTGCTGTTACTTTTGGAGTGTATGAAGGCGAGAGACCTGATATTAATGACAACAACTTATTAGGCCAGTTTACACTTTCCGGGTTACCTCCTGCTCCTAAAGGCGATACCAAATTTGATGTATGCTTTGAAATCGACGTGGATGGCATTTTGAACGTGTCTGCAGAGGAAACAGTAACAGGGGAAAGGAAGCAAATTACCATTATCAATCACCATGGCCGGCTTTCAAAGGAGGAAATTGAAAGAATTATAGAAGAGGCGGAAATGTACAAGGATGAAGATGAAAAGCGCAAGAAGTCGGTGCAAGCCAAGATGGCCCTGGAGAAGTATACAAACAAAATATGGGATGCACTGCATAGTAACAGAAAACTGAAAATGAGCTCGATTGTGAAGAAGAAGCTAAAGGAAGCCGTCGATGAGACATTTGAATGGTTGGAAGAGGTGTCTAATAACACTTGCGACGCTTCAGAATTCGAAGAAAAATTGGATGATCTGAAAGATTTTTGCGACCACTTTGCTTCTAAACTTTGCCTGTGATGAAATATCGCTTTCGTCGTTGGTGAATTCAGTAACAGATATAGCAATGGTGAACTGTTAACTGTCATTGCTACAAGTTTGATTTTCCTAATTGCATTTTTCCTGTAATTTTTAAAATTGCAGAATGGAAAATGTGATGTTTGAGCATTACATACTATATGAGTAGCGTGCCTAGCTAGCTCCGCTTTATGCACAAGTCCAAGCAATAAACCATCCCAACCTCGCTCAGCTCACATATTTCGTCTAGGCAATCCCATAGCCTAAGTTACAGTAATTAGGTAGTAAGTTCTATTCATGCAACTGTAAGTACAGCTGGGTTACCTGATTTGCTCGGGTACCCTATGAATCACGAATCATTTATTAACCATATTTCCTCTAATTAGTAAATATTCTAGTAAATATTCATATATTGTAAATATAGCTTAACAATCTTTTGTAATTATAGTTCCTACCTTATTCTGCAAGTCTTGTAAGCCTATAAATACCTTGTACCATCAGTTTTGTTAATTACAATTCCAATTCATATAATTACCAGTGTTACATCATTAAGAGTGAATTCTATCTTATCGCTTACTGAAAATACATGCAACATACATTCTATAAGAGTGTTTTCGGCAAGGTGGTGACACTGGCCACAAGAAAGCGAGATGGGAAGCCCACGGGAAGAGAGGATGACATTTAGGTAAAAAACTAATGGACTCACCATCACCAGTGCACCAAACCAAAGAGTGGACCATGAATTTAACGGTAATTAAAATACCCCTTACAAAGAATATAAACGGTAAATAACTGGGACGAAGCGAGTACACTACTAAAGGTAATAACTGGGACGAAGCGAGTACACTACTAAAGGTACTTTATAAATATAGATATGACAGGAAAACAAGACACTAACCCAACATAAAATTAACGGGTTAGGATTGAGGCTTGATAACCCATTTATGTTATGTAAGAGGTCGACACAAACCCGACACGAGATTTACAATTTGCTACACAAAGTTTTGTTAGCAAACAAAGTGAACTCTTGATTACACTCAAGGTTCCTCATACTCTCCTCACTCAAGCAAACATAAGCATCAACTCGTGAATCAGAACGACTCGGAATCAATATAATGACATTTTTCATAGCAAGAGTTGCAGATGTTACCCACACCGGCTTTCCCCAACCGAAATCAGACTCGTAAACTGGCAAGCTACCAAAGTTCGTAAATGCGAGTGAAACAATCTTCCCCTTCTGAGCCCTTTCGAAATGATCCGTTACAAAATCCATGTCTTGAGTACCATCTCGAACACTTACCATAAAATTCAAGTCTATTTTCTTTGTAGCTTCTCTTATTAGCTCCACCTTTTAAAACATCACCAAGTTAATATTTTTTTATAATAATTTATTTTACCACAAGTGATGTGTCAACAGGTAATTTGTGTGACACACACAATGGGATTACGTGCCTGAAAATTGCGAATAATTAGAAATTATAAAGATGATTCAATGAAAGAAACATTTGTTGGCTTATTTTCCATCACATTACCATACACTAAAGTTTGTCATTGCAAAGAATTTTGGTTAATGAAGGAAATTATAAAGGGATCTTTACATTGATTCACACTCATCTTCAGCATTCGGATCGCACTATGGTCTCGTATAAGACTTTAACATATAGTCAGTCACATGTCACTTAATCATAAATTCATTAGTGTATGTTTATTCACAGGTTTTAATTTAAGACACACCCTTGAGTAAGTCTTGTTTAAGACGGGTCGGATTTTAAGACGGGTCGTTTGTGAGGGGAAATGGGTAGAGGGGACAAAGGTGGGACCCCCCATGTACTTCTCCACTCACCCTAAATGAATATTTTGTGAGAGAATAAGGTATCCGTCTGAAAAATAAGACGGATACCTTGGTCTGAAACAAGAATTTGTGTATCTTCTTAAATTTAAAACAGGTCAAATACATATTAAATCGAAGTGTCAAATGTTTTGTCTTTATCACCAGCAAGTGTTAGTATTTGACCCGTTCTACGATTTAAGACGAATACAACGTCTTAAGCAAGACTCACTGATGTTTATTTTGGCCATAGAAAGTTTTGTTTAACTTTTTCGTATATAATGCTAAGTTAATACAAATTTTGATTTAAGACGGTAATATTTATTTAAATATTAAAATGGGTCAAATAGATAATAAAAAGTAGGTAGTTGTTTTCATTTTGAAACAGATATTATACCCGTCTGAACACCACATCGTACGACTATAGAGACACCTGTTATTGATACCGATTATTGCTATTCAAGAGATTGGCATGCAATTTCACACACTACATATAGTTTAGTCGTCTTCGATATAAAACTAAGTTCTTTAGTTTAGTCACCAATCTGCATTGTTTTACTGAAAACAAGATAAGTTTTGTCATCAGACAAATAACCTAATGATAATTTTTTGTTAAGAAAGTTGCATTGAACAACTCGATTTGTTTTGCGCTGTAAGTTTATATAATTTTGTTAGTAATTTACTATATATCACTTACAATTGACAGTGATAGCTATTAGCAGTACCATGAAAAAATATAACGGAGTTAATGCTCATTACATCCTCCGCTCAATCATAAAAAAATACATTAACGAAAAGAGTGAAAAATGTCCAAATAATTTTAATCTTATATTGCGATACTTGCCTCGCATGTTAAATTATACACTATAACACAAGTATAACAAAGATATGAAAACTAAATCGATCGAAAGGCGATGAGGTGGTTTAGGATGCAACGATGTTTATGAGAGAATGGGGAGAGGAATAAAAGGACGAGGGAGAGGAGAGGGCGATGGATATGGAGGCTAGGAAGGAATAGGAGGATGAATAAGGAGGGTAATGAAAGAAGGCCCAGTAGTATGAACAGAAAATGGAGGAGGAGAGGAGCTGGTTGAGAACGCGAGGACGTTGAAGAGAAAATAAAGAGACAAAAGGATGAACAATGAGAGAAAACAGATTTACATGAGGAGGGGGAATAAGAAGGGGTAAGGAAGGAAGGCCGAATAGTATGAGGTGAAAGAGGGTGATGAGTAGAAGAGTAATAGGAAGAAAAATGATTAAAATCAAAAATAAAATAAATAGAAGTAAACTAGACTAAAAATAAATAAAATTTATTAAACCCATTAGGTTTCATTTTAATTAATATGTCAAAATTTCATTTTGTAGGAATAAGCATAGGGTAATTGATGGAGGAGACACGAGAAGAGGCGGGGAGCCACGGAAATAGAAGCGGGAGGCCATATAGGAAAGGGGCTAAGGATGATGATAAGATGAATGAGGATGAAGATGCGGCAACGTTAAAGAGAAAAGAGCTAGGGAAATAGGCGAATGAGAGGGAGAGGAATGCGGATAAGAGGAAAGGGGAGGAGATGGAGGTCGAGAAAGAGAGTGAGGGGAAAGGGATGGAGGTCGAGAAGGAGAGTAAGAGGAAACAAGATGAGGTACAGAGAGGGAAATACAAGGATGCAAACGATAAGAGGAAAGGGAATGAGGTTGGAATGAGGAGGAGAAAGGGAAAGATATGGAGGAGTAGCGCTAAGAAAAATGGGAGGAGTAATATGATATCAAGTGGAGGCGGAGGAAGTTAAATGGAGGATATATAATAAGTGGATAGGAGAACATAGAAGGTATAGAGGAAGAGGAATGGGAAAGGGAAGAAGGAGGATCACGATGTTGAACAGGAGAAGGTGGATTAAGATGCAGCGGCGTTGGGAGAAAGGTAGAGAGAAAGAGGAGGAGGTAGATGGTGAGGAAGGTTGGAGAAATGGAGGAGAAGGAAGAAGAAGAAGAAGAAGAAGAGTTAAAAGGAGAAGATCGATTAGTCGATACTCAATATGAACAGACATTCAAACCAAATAAAGATACGCTAACATATACATGAAACGTCAACGATGACAATATCTTGGGGGACCGGACGTTTCGCTGATTTAGTGTGGCCTCTTTTGGTTGACTTTGAAGTAATAATCATGGAAACAGAATCTTTAAAATTCCATAGATGAGAAAAATAAGAAATTAAATCATACATTGTAGGCTACAATTGTTTCAGGTAGTTTCAGTGCAGAAATATTGCGCAGTTCAAAACATAGTCGCTATTAAATATGAGGTCTAGCAATCGTGTACAAACATGTATCAACACACACTCGAGGTGATGTCTCACTAAATAATTGCTTAAAATATCTTGGGGGACCGTGCGCATCGCGCACGGGGCAACCAACTAGTAATGAAAAGGGAGTAAAAAATATTTTAGGAGAAATTAAAAAACGTTGATTCTTTTCCCTCAATAAAAAAAAGTTGATTCTTTACGTCTTTATTGAGTTGACCATCGTCAGTAGCTGGAGATTTTGCACGACATTATCTCTGGATTCTGTACATTTATTAAAAATTGTTTTCACGTATGCATAAAAGATTAAAAATAAAATGATTACATCTATTATGTCAATAGGTACGAAATTAATATGGTACCATCAACAATAATAGGGGTACGGAAAACAAATAAATGGGTACGAAATATTGGTCTCTCAATAAATTAGTGAGAGACCGTCTCTTACAAGTTTTAGTGATAGTGAAGAGGAGGGAATATATAATATCAGAGCAAAAACAAAAACTGCAGATCAACCTCTCAATTAGGAAATTCGATAATGAGTGTAAATTTGTCAATCTAGCAACCCCTGCATACCTCCCAAGTCCCACTACATCCAGAAGAGTAGCACCACGATTGAAGAGGATATCCATCCAGAGCGTGATTTGGCTTTATCTTGGCTGTCACAAACGTACCGTAACTCTCCTTTGTATGAGGTTGAGACAATGAGACCTGCATGAATGTCATAAAGACATTCACAAAGTCACTGGCATAGTTATCCAGCTTTTTCCGCAGTCAATCATATTTTCACTTTCCCAAAATTTCAACTTGAAGAAAACATGTCCAGATCTCTGAATATGGCATTGCAGCAAGTTAGTGGATTTGCCAAGTTAAATAGATAGGTGCTTGATATCGGTAAGTTGCATCTTATTGGCTTGGCTTACTTAATGCAGGATGGAACTTGTTCCTTTCAACGACTTTCATTTTGCTTTGGATAAGGCTCTTGGAAAAGAAGGAAGCCGACCGAAACAAGTCCTCACTTTCTGATAAGGTGCAGGTGTTTTTGAAGTTAATCGCTTGCAAATGTGTCCCGTGGGCCTTTACACCAAGAATTGACTAAACTTTACGCATAGTTGCGCAAATACGTATCATGTTCATGTTGTCTTCTGATATGTATTCTCTTTGGGTGCCTAGTTGGTGCGTGACATTCGTAATGTGGCATATAGTTTCCGTGAGCTGCTTGGCTTTGCGTCGTGTTATGTCTCTTTGAATTCAATATTACTAGAGTATTACAAAGCTCAATGGTGTTTGAATCATTAATTGATATAAGGTCGACTCAAAATTTGTAAGGACCTATTTCAATGTAGTACACAGTTCTAATGATATGAAAACATCTCCGTCTTGCTATTTATTAACTACTCCATCGCAACATCGAAGCAAGCATTTGATCGATTCTCTTTGTTCATTCCAAAACTGGGAATGGGTAAGACGGAAGTGTTTATTAGATGGAATCCTCCACCACATGTCCACATGGATGGACCCTTTTTAACCGATGGAGCATCTAAAGGTAATCTGGGACAAGCGGGAAGTGGAGGCATATTTCGCGATGAAACAGGAAATTTCATTGAGGCTTTCTTATTCACATGGACAATAATCCATGTATCCGGCTTGTTAAGGACCAGCTCACTAGCAACAATCTCCGTTCTTTGGTTAAAAAATGTAAAGACCTTGTCTTTGATAGCAATTGGACGGTAAAACTTGAGCACAACTATAGAGAAAGCTAATAGAGCGGCGGATTGGGTAGCAAATTAAGGGGCTAATTCAAGCTTTGATGTCAGTATAGTTCACGTTCCTTCACTAGAGCTTCGTATTATAGTTCACGTTCCTTCACTAGAGCTTCGTATGATACTGCCTGAAGATATTCTTGGGGTGGCCTTTCCCCGTGTAGTAGTTCCTTGGCATTTGGGGTTCGCCCCTCAATTGTAGTTTTGTACCCAAAAAGAAAAAAAAAATACACACTTGCCGTTTACTTCCAAGTTCCAATCCAGTAAACCAGCCACTTGTAGTTTTATATTGTTGATGTTGCATAGAGATTTAAACCCTGCACCTTAGAAACTGATATTTAAGCATTGGTTTTTTTTTTTTTTTGTTTAAAAAAAGATTAAGCTTTGTTTTTTTAAGATTTAGAAAGTCCATGATTTTAAACAAAATTTTTAACAAGTATCCGAGCTTTGGGAGTTGGCTACTAAGCTTCTTATGTGAAAGACAATACAAGTAGTTTTATTATAGGGATCCCGTGATTTAAAATCATCTCAATCTCTCCTACGCGATACACAGCCTTATACTTGTGTTAGAAACACAGTTACAAAGTACTTTTTTATGAGTGATCGTAACTTAAATTGTGTTGAGACATTGAACCAACCATTTTAAAGTAATGGTATATCCGTATACAGCTATATATTAAGTTTAATGTCGAAGGGAAGAAACAACTTCACTAATGCAACAAAATATTTGCCTCTCCAATGGCATGGAGATCATCTTCTCTACGTACATCGCCTTGCCTCCCACAATTTGCTCTTTCACTAAGGTTGGTAGTTGATTAAAGTTTTCTTCTTGTGCTACCTGGATGATAAATCTGTTTAAAAACAGTAACATCAGATTAAAAACTCAGAAAATGAATAACTGAGTTCTACTTGGGAAAACAGTAAAACCAGTATTGTATGAGTGGTAATAACCAACAACAGCGAAGACAAAACAGCTCCTATGCTATCAACTTGTACAAACGTGGGAATTCATCTCAAAGAACTAAGGGGGCGTTTGGTTGGGGGTCTATAAGAAAGGGAAAGGGAAATAAAGTTATTGATTTCCTTTGTTGGTGTTTGTTTGACACAAACAAAGGGAATGCAATTCCCTTCCTTACCCCAAAATCCTTCTACTTCCTTACCCCTCACCCCCCAAGGTATGAGATTTCATTACCCTTGT
>JAOWBH010179706.1:0-10121 GCA_028566215.1 Silene coronaria
TTAAAGAACATTTTATAAATAACATGAGTTTAGCGATTACAACAACATGAATAAATAAAATACAACTCATCTAATTACAACCTCTATCTCATGTCGACATAAATATACTCGACTCTGTAGTGCGGCCCCAAATCCAGATCGCGCCATAAACAACCTGTAAAATAATCTGCTCCCCAAATGATCGGAAATATCATATGGATCAAGGCAAGCCACCCCAGAAATAGGTGACAACACACAATCCACAAGCGTCAGTTTCAATAATATAAATAAACGTGACAAACGATAAGCATGATTATGATATGCAACTATGAATGCATCACAATGATCAACCAGAGTCTCTAACTCCTCCAACACCGATGCCAAGGACACGCCCACGACACCCACAACCCGGTGACGGCACCGCAGCACTGCTCACCCCCACTACCCGGAGCGCAGTCCGAAATAAGTACCGGGACGCACCCTAGTACTGGGCCTGGGCGCTAACCGAACCCCCGCCCGACGTTACGGCGCAACGCAAGTCTCTCCGTACTCAAGCAATTAATGTGCACATCCCTACTGGGGTGGGAAGCCTCAATAGGCCACTCAACCGTAAGACAGTCTCTCAACCGTCTTACGTCTCCTCAACAACCATATATTGCAATCATCACCACCACATCCTCCAGCAATAATCACAATCACATATATCACAATATGCAACATAATATGCTAACATGTAAACCGTCTCATGACACATGAATCTTAACATATCAATATACTCTTGTCATAAATTATTCTTTCTCATATTATAATGCATTTCCACCAAATGTGAGGTCATTCAACAAGTACCCAACATCATGATATGATACAATTATGCTAATAAATTGAAGCCAAGTACTCAATCCCATAATCATGTTATCATGCACCCAATGTCTCAATCATTCATCTTTAATGATATAATCAATGTCAAACATGTTATAATGCAACTATGCCATTCATATGAGACTACTTATGTATAAACATCAACCATATACATATTACATATTGAAACCGAGTAGGATTAACCTACCTTTTCGCATACTCCATAAGCAATCCAATTAATTATATTCTTCCACAAAACCGTCACCTAAATAAGATAATAAATACATATTACTAGCTAATCCAACTATAAGTATATACTCCCTCTGATCCAGACCAAAGGTAACACTTACTATAAACGGACGATCCAAACCAAAGGTAACATTCCTTATTTGGCCCAAAACATTACCAAGTTGCCCTTATACCCATTTGATATTTACACAAAATGTCATTACATACCCCACTTACCAACCCACAATTAAACCCACAATTACATACCCCACCTATTTTTTTTCTCTTTACCCTTACTTTTTCCACCTTTTCTTAAATACTCCATTTTTACCTACGTTACCTTTGGTCTGGATCGGAGGGAGTGACTTTTAATTAAGAACATCCCATGTAATATTTTGAGAAGTACAACCACTAAGACATTAGGTTTTTAATCAGGAATGCTACTCAAGTTGGTCGAAAAGAGGAGAATAAATAAGGAAAGTGGAAATAAAGAGAGAAGAGAAGGGAATCAAGTTGGTAATCTCAACTCTCTGTCTAACATAATTATACTCCAGCTTGCTTCTTGTTTCAACATTGCAACTTGATATGCAAGTGGATTTATGTAATTGATTGATGCTTAATAACTTTGATCCAGTCTGAAATTGGTCCCTAAAATTACTTCTAGCATACAAATACACTACTTATATATTCTCTCGTGTGACGGTCACCTGCTTTGTTCTACCTGTATTACAAGAATTATATTGTTCTATCAATTAACGGTTTTAGTTTGTTTCTGACCACTCACAACCCTCTTTTCTACTTGATTTAACATAATCTTAATGGTTAATAGGCTGTTAATCGTTACAAGCTTGTGATAATCACGAGTATTAGTTTGAAACAACCAGAGTCAATGTTTTCTTAATTAAGTTAATTTAATGCAATATCTACAAGAATCCGACTAGAGCAATGTTCCTGCAGATTTATTAACTACTCTACTTGGGCTGCAAATTAAAGTATTCAATTGAGATGGAACTAACTTGTGACATTTTTTTTATACTCCTGTTTAAGGATAAAAATATACTCCGTATATATAAATTTACCGAGGATAGAAGATGGACAAATTCTTGTTTAAGACGAGAGTATCCGCCTTACAAATATCCCACACATAAAGACGAGGGTCGATCTATGTAATTAGCTCAGTGTACATATAATGAAACAAGAATTGCATTAAGAAGATACTATATGTCCCAACTCCCACACATAGAATTCGTCTTACAAAAATGTGGTTTTGAAGATCAAGTGTATGGGTAATGAACTCATGATTGCATAATTGTGCAAGGAGTCATGCTCTATTTTCAACATTCTGAACTTAATATTATCAATAGCAATCCTGATTAATTGTTAAAGGCTGAATTGGATTCTATTGAAATGTAAGTAATACGGTGTGTCGTGTTCAGAACCTCTGGACTGTGCCGACTAGCAGGCTATGCCCACCATGGTTGGCAGAAGTTTGTAAATAAACTAAATAAGATTGAAAATATCAGAGATAGCCAGTTTTACGTCATCGAGTGCCGTGCCAGCCAGTTCATGTCCCTGAGTCGTGCAGACTGCAGAGTTGTGCAATCCAGTTACCTTCAATTCAAGTTTCACCCTTACTCTTTCTGTCAACTTTCGCGACTTTGGTTAGATCAATACCTGCAACTACGCAGAAGAATTGAATTGCATGACTGCGTCAGTCCAGGCAACTACCGTGTTTCTTTGGGAAGATTATATTTAAGCGAAAACACCAAAAGCTGGCAAATGCAACTTAGGAAAACAAATGTCATACCAAAGTTACTGTCTCTAACAAATCAGTACTATGGATTAGTATTGATGTATGTATATGTTTGAACCTGGTCTACCATATATGTTCTCTTTTCTCAGCAGTTCTTTGCATTACATGAGCACTTACAAAGATTTAATCAAATTTGAATCATCATAATTTCTTCACAACTATATTCATCATAATGTTTCTCCATGCCGCCATTCATCTTCTCGCTTTTCAAATAAACACAAAAAATTCAGCTCTCAGGGATGCTATCACCCACGAGCCAACTTCGGATTAACTTATCATCCAAATCCCATGAAAATTCCAATTCCTTGAAACAACATAATTCCGCGTACCTTTTAAGGGTCCCGCCTATCACCGGGTTAAGGTAGAAAAGTTTAGCGAAAAGAAGTTCATTCCAGGTATCTTGAAGGCCTGGCAAACACCAATGTACACAATCAGCATTACTCTTGGGGTCAGAGGACTCCATTGTTTCTTGTAAATTTGTGTGTGTGCATCTTTCCGGTAACCTAATAACTGAGTGATGTTCAGAAATGATATAGGCACCTTAGTCTTACTGAACTCTTCACCTATAACTTTCATGATGGTTTTGCGTGAATCTGAACCCCAGTATTCTGGATCTTCTATCATTGTTGTTTCATTGTGACAATTGTTACCAGGTTCACCTCCCCAATCTTCACTTCTGTCAAAATATCAAAAAATATGTTTCATTAAGACCTACTCCTACTAGTTAAGGAGGGAAACACTAGCTAAAACCTGCTCCAACACTAAATATGTAGCTATGTACCAATACGTGATGCCCATAGACCACAGTCAAGCCAAAATAACATAGCTTAGGACATGTTTGAATCCGAAGTCCAAGTCTCAGTTTCTAAACTGTTGCCGGTTTAACACAAAAATAAACTGGGGTTTGTTCTGGACTACCAAGGCTAGACACTAGAGCATCTCCACCAAACAGTACACGCAGTTTTCTTTCAATTAGCAAAGTGAACTTAACTTTCCATGAGTAGGTGACATGCCAGTGAAGAACACCCTACTCTTCTTAGGGTCCATGTTTCTCTGAACCTAATGCAACATGCTCTTCATTGCCATCCTATAAGCATCCACAGTCGAGAGCTCTTCGATTTCCTGCTCCTCGTCTTGGAATGAACCTTTCCTGAAAGTAAATAAGCATTCAATCAGCATAATAACAAGCATACTCCCTCCGGTTCACTGAAGCTACAATTTTTCCATGTTAAAGAGAGTTAAAAACTTGGCGTCTCTGAATTATAACGAAACAAAGTAAAATGAAACAGAATGTCATCCTTCTTATTATGAAAGTGTTCAATATAGGTCATCAAATAACCGCCTCTCAGTATAGTAAACACAGGATAAAGGAGCATCCAAACCTTTCTCCCTGCCATTTGCCTTACAGCGTACAAGATAAGGCTGCGATTTTCAGGATACTCGTTTACCTTTTCATGGTAATGCTGTGACTGATATACTGAAACTTGCAATTGGATGAAACTAAATTCATTGTGAATGACTGTGGTACCTGACTTTCATTTCACTCTACTACCCGACCATAACACTCGACACACCCTACCAAAGTACCAGACCTGTCATTCCAAAGAATTATGAACCAAAATTGAAAAGAATCAGGAGTATTACAATATCTTCATCTTAAGGCCAGTCATCCACCAGAGGTTGGTGTTGAATACCATAATATCAGCACCTTTCCAGAAATCCCCATGCTTTTTAATAGATCCTTTGCGAACAATTCTGTCTGCTAATCTGTGTACAACAGCATTGTCAGAGTCTGAAATAGCAACAACAGCAAGTCTCAGTATCATACTGCGTTAGCGCGAGACCAACCATTTCAATATAAACCCCAGCTACCCAAAATAATTGAAAAAAAATAACAGCTACCCATTCCATTATCTAGGACATGTCGTCTCCCGATAACCTTATAATTATTATTATGAGACGGTTTCATATGAGAATTTGGGTTATATCAGGTCAGAATTTAGAACTTGTAAATTATTAACCTTTAGTCTGAACACTGTCAATGAATCATAGGAGTCCTCCATCAATTTTACTCGCGGTGTATAGACAAGAAGATTCTATACCTTGAGTTATGGTAGCCTTTTCGATAATTTTAATTCCGTATTGATATGGAATATAACCACAATCACGCTTCAGAAATTATACTACGTAATATATTTGCTAATAGATTAGTAAGATTACACGTTTGGCTTGTTACTACCCTAAAATGCAAAATGCAGTGCGTGGCTTTCCTTCATGGAATCGGACACCTTAAGAATCTGAATATTCACTCATTAAAAATGGTAAGAAATATTACCCCTCTAACTCATTCATATGTTTATCTTTAACTAAAATAACTCGTACAAATATTTAAAAAGTAAGCAAATTAACTAAGGGTGTATAAAAATATCTCAATTTCTATTTTCGAATGAACCTTGCCTAACATACTAGACAGAAACAAGGCCAAGATCATGCATATGATGATTCGTAATAAAATTGATTTGGATTACGATCCTAAGGACATTATGATGATTCACGTACATAAATAGAACATATTCCGTATCATCTTGATTTACACATGCACCTATAAAATCCATGCTAATTCATAATCTTCAATTCATATTCATACTCTTCTCACAGTAATTTTAGTCCAACCATGGCAATTAATTCAATATTTTTCCACATTTCATCTTTACTTGTATTTTTAGTTATTATTGGTATTCCTACACTTGCTCATTCAAATGGCTTCACCACGGATCTAATCCATCGTGAATCATCTTTATCCCCGTTGTCCACCCCGTCCCTTAACAAATATGAACGTTTAAAAAACTCAATCCAACGTTCCCTCACTAAAGTTAACCGATTCACAACTTCTTCTTCATCATCATCGAGTGATCCGGAATCCCAAGTCAAGTCGGCCAAAGGAGAGTACCTTATGGAACTGTCTTTTGGCACGCCACCCGTGTCACAACTAAGCATTGTTGACACAGGAAGTGATTTAATTTGGATTCAATGCCAACCTTGCTTACAATGTTATAAACAGGACATCCCCATTTTCGACCCACGAAAATCAAAAACCTATACCGTCCAATCTTGTGACTCGGACGCTTGCACAGCTTTAGACAAATCGCAAACCACGTGCACTAACAAAAACTCATGCGCATACACTTATAGTTACGGTGATAGGTCACACACATCCGGGGCCTTGTCTACCGAGACCATAACGTTCAAATCAAAAGGACACGTAAAAGGAATATCGTTCACTAAGGTTAGTTTTGGTTGTGGCAACGATAATGATGGGACTTTTAGGAATGATGGATCGGGTTTAGTCGGGCTAGGAGCCGGCCCCTTGTCATTGGTGTCACAACTTGATTCATCGACTAACGGCAAATTCTCATATTGCTTGACTCCTTTCTTCGGAGAAGGTAACTACACAAGCAAGATTAATTTCGGAACAAACGGGGAGGTTTCGGGAACGGGTGTTATTTCGACCCCTATAATGCAGGGTGACATTCCAACGTTTTATTACATTAACTTGGAGTCGTTTAGCGTTGGAAAGGCGAAAATACCTTTCCCTACAAGTTCTTCACTTAATGATGACTATGGTACTCCTACTAGTACGGGAAATATAATCATTGACTCGGGAACTACATTGACCCTTTTACCCTCGGATGTGTACTCTGACCTTAGCTCCACGCTGCAGGATGCTATTAAAGCGGAGACGGTAGATGATCCAACAGGGCAATTGCAACTCTGCTACCAAACCAAAAATGGAGGACTGGATTTAAATATTCCAAACATAACGGCCCATTTTGGCGGCAGTGGAGGCGATATAGAAGGTGGCGATGTGGTGTTGAAGCCAAGTAACACATTTATACAAGTAGCAGATGATGTGGTGTGCTTTGCAATGGTACCATTAGGTGATCAACAAATTTCAATTTTAGGGAATATTGCGCAAATGGACTTTTTGATTGGTTACGATGTTGAGGGTGGTAAACTCTCCTTCAAACCAATGGATTGTACTAAACAGCATGCTTAACGTATTACGATTCTAAGTGTGTAACCACAAATTAAAAATCAATGTTACTTGCTGTCTTCTTTCTGTTACTTTATTTCTTTTGATTGATTACCATGTTCATGTCCCTGAGTCGTGCAGACTGCAGAGTTGTGCAATCCGGTTACCTTCAATTCAAGTTTCACCCTTACTCTCTTTCTGTCAACTTTCGCGACTTTGGTTAGATCAATACATACAACTACGCAGAAGAATTGAATTGCATGACTGCGTCAGTCCAGGCAACAACCGTGTTTCTTTAGGAAGATTAAACGCCAAAAGCTGGCCAAATGCAACGTAGAAAAACAAATATCATAACAAAGTTACTGTCTCTAACTCTAACAAATCAGTACTATTGACATATATGTTTGAACATGCCCTGCCATATATCTTCTTTTTTCTCAGCAGTTCTTTGCATAACATGAGCACTTACAAAGATTTAATCAAATTTGAATCATCATAATTTCTTCACAGCTATATTCATCATAATGTTTACAAGAAAACCTCTCCATTGATGCCGCCAATTTATCTTCTCGCTTTTCAAATAAACACAAAAACTTCAGCTCTCAGGGATGCTTTCACCCACGAGCCAACTTCGGATTAACTTATCATCCAAATTCCAATTCCTTGAAAGAACGTAACTCCGCGAACCTTAAAGAGCTCCGCCTAAGATTGGGTTAAGGATAAAAAAGTTTAGCGAAAAGAAGTTCATTCCAGGTATCTTGAAGGCCTGGCAAACACCAATGCACACAATCGGCGTAACTCTTGGGGTCTGCAACCTGCTGTGGGGTCAGAGGACTCCATTGTTTCTTGTAAATTTGTGTGTGCGCATCCTTCCGGTAACCTGATAGCTGAGTGATGTTCAGAAATGATATAGGCACCTTGGTCTTACTGAACTCTTCACCTATAACTTTCATGATGGTTTTGCGCGAATCAGAACCCCAGTATTCCGGATCTTCTATCATCGTTGTTTCATTATAACAGTTGTTACCAGGTTCACCTCCCCAATCTTCACTTCTGTCAAAATATAAAATCTTGTTTCATTAAAACCCACTTTAAGGGACGAAATCAGTAGTTCATCTTTCTTTTACTCTACCTTCCATGCATATTCGGTTTAACCTAAGCTACTCTGCTGCTTGGCAGCAATGTCGTAGTATCAGTCATGAATATTTTGTGAATTCTTTAGCCGCTTAAGATCTATATTAATTCCACTTGTCACTCTTAGTGTTGGGTTACCGGTTAACCATTGCCCGACTCAGCACTTAAGGATACAAGTATGGAATCGTTAACTGTCATTTATTATTTTGACATGTGTTCTAGTGGGGAGTCGAGATACTAAATATGTTGCTATGTACCTGTATCGGACACTCACAAACCACAGTCAAGCCAAAGTAACATAGCTTGGGACATCTTCTAATCTAAAAACTTGCTGGTCTGAGTCTCAGTTTTCAAACAGTTGCTGGTTTATTACTAAAAAATACGGAGTACTGAGGTTTGTTCTGGACTGACGGGGCTACAAACTAGAAGAAATTCCTGCAAACAGTACACACAGTTTTCTTTTTGATTGCAAGTGAACTTACTTTCCATGAGTAGGTGACATGCCAGTGAAGAACACCCTGGTCTTCTTAGGGTCCATGTTTCTCTGAACCCAATGCAACATGCTCTTCATTGCCATCCTATAAGCGTCCTCAGTCAAGAGCTCTTCAATTTCCTGCTCCTCGTCTTGGAATGACCCTTTCCTGAAGAAAAATAAGCATTCAAGCAGCATAATAACATGCATACTCCCTCTGGTTCACTAAAACCTTCCATTTTTCATCTATACAAGGGAGCCAAAAACTTGGTTTTTTCGGTTCAGATTATAATGAAATAAAGGAAAATGACTTACTAAACTCAGTGTCATTCTTCTTATAATAAAGATATGAGCTTATAGATATTACTCTCGAGGAAGTGTTCGATATAGGTCATCAAAAAACAGCCTCTCAGACTCTCAGTGTAGTAAGCACAGCATAAAGGCTGCATTTGAACCTTTCTCCCTGCAGTACAGCCTTATGCTGTAGGCTGTGATTTTCAGGAAGCTCATTTGACTTTTCATGGTAATGTTCAATGCTGTGACCGATATACCGAAAGCTTCCAATTGCAGGGAAGTAAAATTCATTGTGAATGACTGTGACTTTCATTTCACTCTCCCACTCAACCCTTATCAGACCCATCTCACTCGGCCTTCATCCGACCCACCTCACTCGACCCACGCCACCAGACCCGCGATTCAGAAGAATTATTAAACAAGTTAACTGAAAAACAACAAGGAGCATTACAATATCTTCATTTTAAGGCCAGTCATCCACCAGAGGTAGGTGTTGAATACCATAATATCAGCACCTTTCCAGAAATCTCCATGCTTTTTAATAGATCCTTTGCGAACAATTCTGTCTGCTATTCTGTGTACAACAGCATTGTCGGAGTTTGATTCAAGCAAGAAAGGCGCCCAATAGAACTCTATGCTTGCATTGTACTTCTGAAATTGCAACAACTAAGTCTCAGTATCATACTGCGTTAGCTCGAGACCAACCATTTCAATATAAACCCCAGCTACCCAAAATAATCGAAATAAAATAACAGCTACCCATTTCATTATCTAGGACAGGCCATCTCGCGATAACCTTATCACTATTATGAGAATTCGGGTTATATCACTATTATATCAGGTCAGAATTTAGAACTTGTAATTTATTAACCTTTAATCTGAACACTGTCAATGAATCATAGGAGTCCTCCATCAATTTTTCATCTTCAGGTACCAATCTATGAAGAAGGCAAACCATGGAAACGAACTGACCCCGGTTTAAGGAATCGCCAACAAAGAGCATTCTTTTCCCTCGGAGAGCCTCCAACATCATTGTTGCATTGAACCTACAATTTATATTTTGGTTCATATTAACACACATAAGCCAAGGGCTATAATAGCAATTTATATTCCAAAATTCCACAATTTTGCACAAGTACCCATCTAATTTATCCATCTATTCCAACAAATCTCTTATCACAGATTCACACGGTCTATTAATCTCTTGTCCGTCTTAATAGAGACTAACTGAATTATGTCCAAATGCATCTTCATCCTAGACTCGACTCCGTATACTTGCTTGGATTATAAGGCCCTAGGGCTTAATTTTA